>JAHZMZ010001437.1:0-10835 GCA_027743805.1 Lepidocyrtoides sp. E14 | reverse complement strand
ATTATTATGATTTGGTTTGGGAATGAGGACTGTCACCTTTATCTTCCGTTATCATCAGCATGACTATCATGTCAATAGGACAGACATGACGATGATGATGATAGTAAATATCCCCATCATAAGCAAAAGCTTCTTCACACCATACAACTATTATTACTCTTAATATACTTTTGAATTTATCCGTTGTTTATGGTGTAGTAGGTTGATGCAAAAGTACATGATATATACAGGTATGGGGAGATATAAAAAATATCAAACAATCCAATAAAGACAAGTGGAAAAGGTAAAGCAAATTGTATGAACTTATTTATTTTAGCAAAAGTTTACGTGTCTTCAATTCAGAGATGCATTGAAAAGGACAAGAACTGAAGTCCAAGTGCAACCAGAAAATACATCTACAAATACAAATATGATCAAGGCGAATTTAAGGTGCTTTCCTGCTACTACTATGTTGCTATCAATTCCACTATGTCGAATTACTCCAGCTATTTCAAGTTGGAATTTCGAACCAAAACATGCCAAAAAAGACTCATGACCTAAAGCAGCGCTGGGACTATAATAAAAAGATAATTTGAATGCATACAGCTACCAGTTATGAGAGCAAGCGAGGAGAGATGGATTTTCTAGTGCAACTAACAATGAGTGAGTGCTGCAAAGCTCGAAATCTTGCGGGATTGCAAACCACTGTTAAGTTATTTATGTTTAAGTATTTATCATTGACTCCGACAAACAATAAAAAGTATCTGTCAGGCATGTTTGAAAACCACCTTTTGTAAGAGTTATCTTCATTCGCTGTTTGCACTTACCGTAGAATTTCTTTCCTTGTAAAGAATGTACAGTCCTGCAGAGTCAATTAAAAAATGCAATTTTATATTTTGTATGGATAATAAATACAAGGAAAAGTGCAAAGTTTGCACTGAAAATTATGTTATGCAATGTGTTATTTTCTAAGTTTCCAAATAAATTGCCAGCAACTAAGCAATGCCTATATTAGCACAGGATATAATTTATTTCTGTCAAGTTATTATCAGCTCAAACTTTTAACTTTCTAAAAATTTTGTACATAATTTAATTACAACTTTAAATTCGCTAATGTCTTTTAAGCATGCATCTTGTTTGCGCTAGTTGTTAGTTGAAGTGCAGACAGTAGTGTGCATGTGTGTTGTGTGTAGCATTACATTCCATCACAACCAACTTCATATATTTAAGATAAGATTAATTGGAGCAGACTCTTATATTTTTTGTAAGCACTTATCTATTAAGCATGGTAAAAAAATTGAATAATCTCGTATACTGTACTGCGAGGTGGAGCATCAAATACGCATAAGGATTTTATCAAAAATACCTGGTAGTCGTCCAGCTGCTCCTCGGTGAACGTCACAATTTTGTTACCCATCTTCACTAAAGTTGGCTTTGGTACATCAACTCCTTTTTTTATTCCCTATATACTACCCTTTACTTTTTTCCGTTAATATTCTAAAAAAGATGCTTGTGTGTTGAGTATGTTTGTCCAAGAAACATGAGCTATGTAAGCTACTTGAAAAAAATGTACGATCTGATGTAAGCCAGTCATTTAAACCGTTTTTTTCAGATGTTCAGAGGAGGTCTTCAATTACCTTTTGTCTTTCTAAAAAAAGGAGGAATCTATTATGATGACGAACAAAGAGACTTTCGCAATTAAAATGATAATTTGAGAACATTTGTTTTTATGTACTACAACTGCGTATAGTTCTCCATCTAAAGCTGTTTTAGTGTGTAACAAAAGTACTTTTCTTTCTCAACCTTTGTAACAGAGAGGCAAGAAAAGAAAGCATAAAAGAAGATGGATATATAGTTTGTCCTCAATTGCATTATATTGTTTTCAGTTGAAAATTATTGCCGCCACGAATCTTTGTTGGACAGATAGGATAAAGAACTGGTACAAGACAGATATAAAGTGCAGATAAAAATCACATCGACACAGCTAATAATGCAACATAGAACAGCTAGAAATTCACATAGAAAAATGTATTTCCCTGGAGCAACAGTTTCTAGAAAACAAAAGAAAAAAAAATCTTTTGATGTTTAACTCCTTTGTTCAGAGTTTGTAGAGAAAAAAACCTTTTTACAAAAAATCCAACTCATTCACCTTCCGTGTGTTTTTAATAAATAGTGCATACGTATATAAACCATATTATGTACATATTTAATATTTCTACTTGTGTGATACGTTTCTCTTCTTCATTCAGTTCAGTTTATCCATGCTCAAACAACTAATAAACCAAAAGACTAAATGGGAAACGAAAAAGGTCACACATACATTGTTTGTTTACATGCATGAAAGAAACATAAAAGAGGCTCAATATTCAATCAAAAGTTTGTTCAAGGGAACTGTGAAACTCGCTTTTCACAATAAAACAGTCACAAGTAAAACATAAACGAAACATTGATATGAAACAAGACATTGAATGAATGAACTCCTTCAAGCTTATGACAGACAAACCACTACACCAACGCCGGAATTCGCGCTATAACATTTTTTATTGCTTTCTTTTCTCATCTCTTATAGTAATCACAATCACAGACCATATTGTGGTAACCTGATGAGTATATACAAAAAGTTATTATTCTTAAAAGATCATTTTTTACATGCGAAAAAGATTAAAATTTGATGTGCTCCGCTATCAAATTTGAACAAAGCCGCATTTTTCCTTAATCACAATCCATTAAACTTTATTTTCCTACTCACAGCAAGTAGAATAAATAGCCAGTCACAGTCATTCACCAAAGAACTTCTTTTGCTTTTAAACACAAAAGACTACCTTTTTCTCTTCCACTTTTCTTTTGTTAATTCCACTTTTCCAATTTTACATAGCCTTGAGTAAAAAGACCTTTTTAGAATGTAAAACCGAGTCTGTTGGCTGAGTGGCTGAGCGAGTATTTTGATAATAATGTCGATGATGATGATGAGGATGACTACGACAACAACGGTGACAACGACAAAGACGCTGAGAGTATGTAAAGAAGAGATGACGAGCTGAAAGAACCGAAGCTGAGTAAAGTGGCGAGGTTAAAAGGGCTTAGTGATCTATGTACAAAAAGCTGGAAGAAAAGGTACTAGCAACACCATTTTTTGAAATACTGTAAACAGCAACCAGATTGAGCCGGAAGTAATGCTTTCTTTTCCTACTTTCTCTCAGCAGCGTTTTACAGGATTAATGCACCACTTTTGATGCCGTGGAGGTAACAGTGGTTGTGATAGTGGTAAAGGTGATGTATTAGGCGTAGGTGAAAAAGGCGATCTGTTGTATTATGTACATAATATGTAACGTTGCCGCACCTTTGAAGTCAGTCGCCACATAATAGAACTTGGGATATGTGCCAGTTGATGATTTGAGAACGAACATACCTTAATGCTCAGTTTGAGCTCGGTAGTATATTTCTAACAGACTAGCAGAACATCATTTTTCTCGTCTGTTGGAAAATGTTCATGATGATCATCATCATGATAATAATACACCCTCGTTCATCTCTATTTATTGTATGCTCGTGTACACGCATATATGTATGTATGTAGATATAGGCATGTGTGCTTAGTCTTGAGTAACAAACCTCTAAAAGCCGTTAATGCATTTATGAAAGTGGAAAGGAGAGGTCGAGTTGTAAAAAAAAGGATGAAAATGGCAAATGGATGAGAGGATGTGGCAAATAGCCATGTTTTTAATATAATATTATTGCGGAGGCAATATGTTCCTTGATTTATATGATTCCCTCCCGTCGTCCTCGTCATCATCATCATCATCAGTTTTGCTATATTTCCCAATTCTCAGTCAGTCGCATTGTTGTTGTATATTAATATATCGTGGAAAACGGGAGAAAAAAAATACTTTCTTGATTTTATTCATCGTCTCCGCTACAATTTTTTTTCTATACTGGTACTAATATTTCTCTATATGCATGCACATCAAATGGACTTTCGAGTTTTTCTATTGGTATAACTCTCGTCCGTTGTTTGCCGTGGTAGATATGCTGGTCGAAAACGGATGAAAATGAAAAGATTGGTGTGCTGTGTTCACATATGAAACGGTGAAAGTGAAAGCTTGTTAAAATGATGGACGGATATATTATGTATTATCTACCTAACTACTTCTTCATGTATGTATGATAAACATGCCATCACCGTCATCTTCTTTTTTCCACCGTTCTGGGAAGCAAGAAAGAAACATCTATGATATCTGCTAGCAGAATGTATGGCTATATATGTATAAAGGTGTTATTATTTAGTTAAGCGTTGTGGGTTTTGAGAATATACGAAAATTGGCTTGTTTGAGTTATTATTCCATTCTTTATTTGAACCCCACCCATTTGTACAGAGATCATGCGCTTGTATTTTCTCTTGATATAACATTGCATATGCCACAGTGCTATTATGAAGAACTTTCTGCTGTTTCACACAAGGCATGTAGGTGAGACCATTAAAGGATGTTTTAATGATTTTAGTTATGTAGAGTTCATCTATGTACCTTATAGAGAAAGAGCAAACCTGCAGAAAAGAATAGTAGGTTAACCAATGATGCACTCATACAAACGTAAGCAACTTGCTGTTGCGGTTTCAGCGTTTGCTCCATGTCTGACTAAATGCAAAGGTGCTGTTACTGCATGGATGTTTCCAGCACGTGCCACTGGGCATTTAAACAAGTGTAACAGACACAGTTTTCACCAATATGATGTGCAACTACAATATATAAATTGCACAGTTGTTGATATCGCTCGACAGTTGGCAGCAACTTTCCACTGAACCTGTTATCTGATGGTATCTGATAACCGGAAGCAGCCATATAAAGTTAACAAACAAAAATGTTTTAGTAATAATTGCTTGGAAAGTTTTGTGGCGAAAGTTGCTTAAAAATTTAACACTTTCGGTAAGGACCGGAGGAAGCTGCCAAAACCATACCACTCTCACTGTAAATTTTAACAGTTATCCAGGATTGAATTCACTATAAAAGGTTCATAACAGGATTTTATGAATTATTATTGATTTGTTTCTGAATCTAAGTAATTATTCGATACGTAACTTGGTAAATTCAAGTACACAAAATAAAACATGGGCGTAAGACCGGTTGATGCATTCATTCATTAATTATATTGGGTTAACTCATTCTTTATTTAATTTTCTCTGCTTAGTTGTGGTTGAAATATTTTTGCAACAAAGCATTGAGATTTGTGACATGGCATATTTACATTTTTTAAATCTTACACTACTAACATTTTTGTAAATAAATATTATTATAAATTATTAAATACAACAGTTATATATATATATATGCATATCAACGTTTACAGAACCACTTGAATTCACTATAAAAGGTTCATAACAGGATTTTATGAATTATTATTGATTTGTTTCTGAATCTAAGTAATTATTCGATAGGTAACTTGGTAAATACAAGTACACAAAATAAAACATGAGCGTAAGACCGGTTGATGCATTCATTCATTTATTATATTGGGTTGACTCATTCTTTATTTAATTTTCTCTGCTTAGTTGTGGTTGAAATATTTTTGCAACAAAGCATTAAGATTTGTGACATGGCATATTTACATTTTTTAACGTTTACAGAACCACCCTCATTTATTTGAGCGGTCTAATAGGTTAAAATGTATCCTAATTTATATCCATTAATACAATAAATAGAACCATTTTTAACTCCATATTCCTTCTTTATCAACATAATGTTTCTTTCGATTTACCATGTATAGATTACAATTTAATTTGACACCGTCAGAGTTCAAACGTATAAATACTTATTCATCTAAACGCGAGAAGACTCCTGATAAGACACATTATAAATAAATCAAAGTGATCATATCGTAGCGACTTTATTTTTATCAGAGTATAAAATACAAAGTAGCGATGATAATGTAATAATCCTGCGATTGATTCAATAGACGTTACATATGTGTTTATTTATTTTTGTAGCGTAATGTTTCACGTTGCAATTACGATAACTTAAGAAATTGTTTCAAGGTGGAAATAAAGTAAGCTTTATTTCCTTCATGACTCGAAGGATTTTTAATGAATCAATAAAAGATGGATAAAATAGAAAATTGACAATTCAAATCCGAAATTTAAGTTCTCTTTGTGACTGCTTATCGTGAGGAGTACTGTAAAAATTGATTTGAAAGTGAAAGTAAATTACACATCATTTTGCGGGTTCGACATATTAGGTATGAAATTTTTTGCTAAGGTACATTTTACATTTAAACATCTCTTCAGCTATCACTATTAATATTTGGCATAATAAAAGGCTCTGTACTATTTTGTCATAAATGGCAAGGTGGCAGTTCCTTTCACGGAGTGAAAGCAAATCGGTGCACGTTCTAATTCCGAAATAAAACTAATGAAAATACAATTTTGCAACGAAATTTGTATCGTACTGCTACACCCAATACTGATTTTTTCCTTGCTGCTGCTGTCTTCTGAGCGTACCCTGAGCAGACATGTTACTGGTCGGCATACCTGAACCAGAAGCTAGATTACATGCTGACCCCGTGCCCACGTTAAGGGGTGTATTTGTACCTTGAGTGACATGACGACTGTTGCGATTGCTGTGATGATGATGAGGATGTGGAAGTGTCATTGTGCTGGTTGTGTTCATATTGTTAAGATTACTACTTCTAGTATGATGACTTATTGGTTTAAGAGTTCCCCCAACTAAAGTTTTGTTCATGGTTGCTGCTGCAGCGGATGAATTGGGGTGATTAGTAGGAAAGTCGATGAAAACAGTCTCCTCCTCTCGGCAGTCTCGGATATCAAGTGGTGGAGGTAAGGATCCGTAGCTGAAACCGTACGGTTCCGGAGGATCAATTTCTTCCGGAAGCGGAGAGAAAGTATCACAAACGGGACCAGGGGGAAGCAGCGGACACATAAGCAAAGAGTTGCCTCCGCCAGTGTAGCCTCCCGAATCAGAACTGTTGCACAAAGGTGTTACCCTACACTGTGGAACAGATGGCGTAGGAATTTCATTTCGAAGACCTGAACTTGTCCACGAGCCTGAGTCTGACGCTAATGTGCCCGTTCGAGAGTTGCAATTTTTGTGCTGAGATGAGCTTATGGGGGAAAGTGGAGACATCATTAGAGGCCTGTAAAAATATGAGCATATGCACATGAATGGATCATTAATTTTCATTATTTACCCATTTCAACAAATCATTTCTTTTCACTCAGTCAGCACAGAACAGAGAAAGAGTGTGAGAACAAGATGCAGAGAAAGTGGAGAAAGGTATGGATATTATTAGATGGATATTAGTGGCTCTGTAGATACTGAAGAAAATTACACAAATATATTCTTGTCTACACATGGTTGTTTGTGTTTATATAAATGATTTTCGTAGCTACTGTTTTAATTATTGCATGAAATTATGTACTCTGAATTTCATTTTTTAGCTGTTGCAGCATCATAAATGATGATAAATGTACCTTATACATGTATTATCACTCTAGTTAAATATTTTGTATGTTATGTATAGCTGCATGTTGTACTTGTTAACGTTAGCTAGTTGTTTCAACTTTATGTACACTTTTATAAATTGTACATACAGCAAGCAATGTGTACTAGGTATATTCATAATTTATTCGTCTATCACGATTCATCATTCATTCCAAAAAACAGCATAATATTTTGGTGACAAAGTTGAAAAGGCACTAGAGAGATGAAATTGAAAGTTGAGTCAATCAATATGAAACTTAAACTACTCTTTCGAAATTTGTATTTATGGGAAATGCATGTATTTTTTATGTTTTTAGATTATGTTGGTATTGCTGACGATTAGTACTAACCTTACAGCTAGGGAGCAAAAAATGAGAATAGTAGAATCAAAAAGGTGCTCCATTAAAAAACTACACATCATACCACCGCTCTTAAAACAACCACACAAAACTTACAGCACTTCTATTGTAATGTTAGTTTTCTTTGGTGCAAATTCAAAATATATATGCCAAATATTATTATCCGAACAGAGAACAGCAAAAAGTGAAAAGGGAAGTTTAATATTTCTAATATAGATACGCAGACTGAAGAAAGATTAGAACTTTAGAAGCGGAAGAGTATTGCTCACGAGCAGCCAAAAGCTCAGTTGAGTCAAGTTGGAAAAATAACTTTTGGCAAAATAAGGACAAATAATTGTAAAAAAAAAAGTTTTAATTAAAAAGCTTCACAGTTTTAATAAATCAAAATGACTTTTTACACCGTTATTTGTAATCGCATGTAAAGAAGTTTCTGAGCAGTTGCAAAAATGCAGTAAAGCGAAAAATTTGTGCTGATTGCATCTCATTTTAAAATACACTCACTTGAAATCCTTTCAACGCTGAAAGGACCACATCAGGTCATCAATGAATTAGTAGAAGGGTAGTTGGGGGTATTTGTAGTGGTAGTTTGGGAGTTTTCATAATAATAATATACAAAAATAGACAAGTTGATTAGTGTNTGGGAGTTTTCATAATAATAATATACAAAAATAGACAAGTTGATTAGTGTCATGTTCAACGTATATGTATACACAAAAATTATATAGAAATTTTAAAACAAATTTAGGTAGGTACAGTCTGGATAAATGAATTCGTGTCCCGTTGAGAGTTATCAATTAGTTCTTATAATAATTTTAATTAAATCTATCTACATCAAGTCACTTTCTCTAAACTTTAGCTTCCTGATCATATGAATAATGACTTCAAATCACGAGCTGGCAATTGACTAATTTCACGTTCAAAATGGTAACATGTTGAAAAGTTAATACAAATATCTTTAAAAAAGACTGACAACTTTTACTGTAGGTACATAATTTTCAAAAACAGATTCCATTAACATGGTGGTAATTGCATTTCCTGAGAACTAAAATGAGCCGGTAGTGCATAGTAAGTTACTCAAGCCGGTTGTTCAGCTTGAGTAAAAGTAAAAGGATAGGTAAATACTGTGGGTTAATTACAAGATAAATCCAACAGGCTTACCTGAGACCACCGTCAGAGTCGGATGTGTCCACCAGGGTGCAGGTAGTAGATGGAGCATATGTGTCAATACTACCGATTCCATTGTTTTTTTGATCAGCTCCTCCATTATTAAGGGAGTTACCTCGTCTATGATCCACAGACCCTCCACTACTACCATTTCTTCCGTCTTGTCCACAACCAGCTCTGTGCTGATGATGGCGATGACCAGATCCTTTTTTTGAGCAAGTATATCGTATTCCCACAATAAGAAATAAGCTCAGAGTGGCAATGGCCACAATGACTACACCTATCGTAACTAACAAGTCTTTGGTCATGTGCGGAGTAACAAGCATAGTAATATCTCGCATGGACGTTGGTTTTGACCGCTTTGTCGCTGGGTCAGTAGAGCCATCCGAAATAATTTGTGGTTTCTCATCATAGAATTGATTAGGGCCCAAATTGAATTTTGCAATGCCTATTGCCGGTTGCACTCCTAGAGCCAACACTTTAAAAATAAACTCTTCAGCTTGAGCTCCCCTGCTCACAAACGGCATAACTTCGTTGCTCTGGATCTCTGGGTAGTAGACTATTGTACCACGACGAACATCTTCATGGGAAAATCGTGATGCTATTCGACCATGCTGACCACTGGTGATTGCGGCAGGAGCAAACACAAGCTGGCCTGTATCTACATCTTCCATTATGATATTTCCGTTTGCTACCATCCCGTCGCTTATTTCATCACCACTATTAATACTCTTGTTGTTCCACTTCTGTTGCCGCCTTTCCCGCTTATATCTTTGGTTAAGCTTATTGGAATAGTGATATTGCGGTGTAATTTTGTACAGCTGCCCAAGTTTAGGTGGGACAAGGATTTCGTAGAGGGGATTAGCTCCAGTCGCCACTGCAAGAGGTGATGCATCCAATACTGCCAGATTCAATGTGGTTCTCATTCCATACGAAGCGGAAAACTCTCTCTCCCCGGGTGTAACAATCCCACCAACAGCAAATCCTTTGATAAATGAGTTTACCTCTACCTCTTTGACCCGCCTCAGTAGAGGAACAGAAACTACATTGACGAGCCAGGTTGTTGACACGCGAAGGATTTCTAGGTCGTTAAAATGAGCTGCGACTTCAAAAGAGTCGTTTGCCACTGACACGTCCGTCTGGACATATGAGAGCTCCCCTTTATAGTTGCACAGAAAAGTGAAGATCAAACAGAAAAAAATTGGAGCTTTATTAGTGTGAGCCTAGACAAAAATGGACAAATGCATTATTGCTTCGCAAAGCAGGACGTAATACTTAAAATATGTACATCTAATGCATACATACATCCATATGCTTACATTTGTAAATTTGAAACAACAATTCGTCTTTTTCAATTTTTAAAAGAAAAGCTATGCTGCAAACTTAATTCATCCTGGTAAAAAGCAAGAGATATTGTGTTCCATGGACAGGACATGTCCCATTGCCTTTTTTAAGCAAAAATTCTTCAAAGAGTTGCAAGCAAGGGTGAATGACATTTTATACAGCATGCATATGTACGTACCTCTGAGAAGATCATAATGAGAGAATGTTGTGCTAGTGGTTGTTCGATCCCTGAGCAAAATCTTGCCGTGAAGAGGATATCTAGTGACATTGTAGTTGAGTCTAGCTACGTGTCCGTTGGTGTGAGAATGAAGATTTTCCTGAGAAAATGTCATGATGCTGCTTCCCTGCTGCATTCGAATGGGTTTTGATTCAGCCATCAGGGCTTGTAAGGTCAGAGGTTGCACAGGTACATGGAGAATGATTGGTAGATGGGGATGCCCACCATCTGACACTTTTAAATTGGCAATTATTGGAGCCACTGAGCCAGTATGCATTATAA
>JAHZMZ010001436.1:0-13271 GCA_027743805.1 Lepidocyrtoides sp. E14 | reverse complement strand
TACACATCATCAAAAAACATTGTTCATTCATGTTTGCTGTGTGTGTGACTTTTAAAAAAATTCTATCTTTGGCAGACCATGTACCTAATTAACTTACCTGTGCGCCAAGTGAAGTCAAGCAAGTTTACTGTATATTACCTTTCCTTTTACTTTTGAATTGAAAATATTTTCCAATGCATTACATTTTTTTTTCTTAATGCGCCTCATTGTTAAAAAAAATGTTACTGCAAATTGGAATTGCCTTTGAATAACGCAATATGGCGCGGAGGATATGACGAGATGATGATGATGAGGTAAAAAAAAAAATCTGTGTGTTTGGTTGGTTCTTTTCTTTTCTAAAAGAGATTGCATTTTTGGCTGGGAGGGATGTTTTTTTTTCTTCTTCTTATTTGATATGCGGTGGTGGTTGTACTGCATGCATTTAAAAGAAGCATCGCTAATTACTAGGATGACCATATTTAGACCAAAGACCAAGACATGAATTCTCTCCCCTGACTTTTTCTGTCTCCTCCTTGGCATCATCCCAGTTTGCCTTTTAGCTATGTACAATGATGATGATGACGACGACGACTACGAGATGATGATGATCTATACTACGACGAGTACCTGCATGCTCTGTAGAGCAAATATTGTGTCTTTCAACGGTTTTCATTATTATTATGTATTACGTGACGGTTATTTGTAACGTTCTCTCTCTTCGACCACCACATTATTATCACTGCTTGCTGTAAGTACCATGGTCATTATTTTTGTATTTGAAGCAACAATGGCGGCGATTTAAATGGATTATATTCCACTTCAATATTTCCAATAATGTTTGGAAAGTCTGTCCTAGATAATATTTTTTTTCTTGGTGGTTGGTACCTGTCTTATTGCCTTGTGCGATGATGATGATGATGATGAGGCGATAAATGATGAATAATTTTGATATTGATATGAAAGATAAACTTTATGAAGGATAAACGAGGAAAATATTTGATGATGTCGATGATGATGATGATGATAGCTCACGTCATAAGATTAGGTATAAAGACATAATTTACGACAAATTTGTTTCTCTCCTTTAGTAACATATTTTTTCCGCAATTTTTCATTTTCAGGCCCAAATTTTTGGTAATATATTTTTTTTCAATGCTTGTTGTATGTTTTGCATGAAAAGATGGAATAATTAACCGTTTTTGTAGACAAATCAAGTCAAATTTTTTGATAGAAATTGAAAGATCGCTATTTTTGTATAATCTTCTACATGAAATGCATTAGTTCCCTGTTGGCACCCAATAATGTACAAAAATATATAAAAAAATTGTTGTACCTCGTATTCTTTTATTAGCGGTGATGATGATGCTTGCTTGCACATAAAGTCAAAGTGCAACGCAAAAAAAATATTGCTTGTAAGTATGTCTATTATAATGGGTTAGTTGGGAGTAAAAAAAATCGTGATAAAAATTTATGGTGATTTTTCTGTTTTTGTTTAGCTTGAGCATTTGCCGAAAATAGTTATGACGGGACAGGCAATTTGTTAACAGAAGAGCTAATACGTATAATAATAATAATAATAATAATGCACAGTTAGCCAAAAAGTAGATGGTCTTCATTTAGCACCACTACTATACGCTTGGCTTTGTTGTACTGTACCCTGCCATCATCCTTTGATGATGATAGAGCATGTAATTGTGTTTTGATTAGCTTGTTGTGAGACCTGCCGTAAATCATTTCCCAGGGTCGTTTTTGATAAACAAACAAACTTTTAAAATGAAAGCATTAAAAAAATAATACTAAATACGCTTTGCTAATTTAGGTTGTACGTTGGATGTTAATAAGTTTATGTGGAAAAATGAAGAAGAAGTAGGAGAGGAGATTATTTACACACACAGAGGCTCGAAGGGACTATGACAAAAAGAGTTAATAGTGGTGGTGTTGGTTCGATGTAAATCATGGTTTGGCACCCCATGTCATTATTTTGAAGTACCACACACACAGCTAAAAGTGTGGTAGTGATTATAAGTTACAATTTTTACATAATAATAATGAGTAATGTGTATTTGCACAAGTAAAACTGCTGATGGTGATGATGACTTTAGATGGATGGATTATGCATGACAAACGCTAATAATTTTTAAAAAGGATTGGTGGTGGTAGTGGTAGTACCATAACTTTTTTTTATTGTTTATTTTTCACCCAAAGGCCCAATAAAGCAAACACCATATAGCTTTTGGATTGGCAGAATGTTGTATATGTAAACTGTGATGTTTTAACTGGTCATAATGTTAATGGTCAAAACAATTATATTTACAATGTAGTAGTACTTATCATCATGAATGTAGTTAACATTTTGAAAAAGTCTAGTAAAATACTACAATGAGTGAGTATGTAAGATTGGTTATTCATTGTTTTGAGTATTCACAAAAGAGATATATGCCGGCTTAATGGCTGAGTTATTAAGAAACTTGTAGATACCTACACAGTTTATTTTGGTGGATTTAGGACTGTAAGAAATGAATGAATGCATGAATGACTGCAGTTACGAAATAATTCGACAAATTTTTATACGACTGATATAGTTACCGTTTGCCCCTGTTCATAAGCAAGTGGGTTCTCGTACTATCTGTTGAACAATGCGTATATGTTGCAAATGGAAGAAAATCAATAAGGTCGTCGAGTATGTCAAAGTTCAAACTTTGGTTACTATTTTTTCAATCGTTTTCCACATGCCTTAAGTCACTCAGTAACTTGTAAATACTTTGTCGGGATTCGGGATAAATTAAAACAACCTTAATACTTCCGAGTACATAAAAAGTATCTAATTTAATCAAATCTCACCAGAAATTCATATATCCCTATTCCATATCAAAACTGAAAAGTTTAAGGCTAACGTTTTGTTAAAAAAATAACCTGAATTTGTGTAGGTTCCGTTTTTCTATGCATTTTCCACCGACGACGTAATCAAATCAAACCAAACACTCATTTTAACAGGATAACCTATACCTACCTACCAAAAAAAAATTTACATGCTTAAGTACCACATGATGACACGCTGCTGCATAATATGACATTGTACCACACATAAAAAAACTACAGCCAAGAAAGATGAGCTTCTCAACTCCAATTTTCAAAGACCTAGCTCTTGTCTCTTGCAACTTGCTCCTATTCTTCCTCCACATTTCAAACCTACCTTACCTTACCTACCTGGCTTGGCAAGCTTTAATCTTTACCCTGTCGAATCGAATATTGTTGTCAGTCTGTCAGCCTGTCTGTTGTGCATCATCATCGTTATTATTATGATGGTCATCACTTCACCGTGTTATCATCACAGGATATCGCAGCACAGGAAACTACATCTCATATTATCAACTTTTTTTTTTGACGATGTTTCAAAGATGCTCAAAATTCTTTATGTCATGCATGCCACGCAGACAAGAAGCCCAGAGAGGAGAAGAGAAACAGTTGGCATCCTTTTTTTCTTCTTCTCAATTCTCTCCTTTCAACTTCACACGGTGCACACACACACAACAAAACCAACGAAGATGATAATGATGATGTCGAGTTAAATTGAACAAAGTACTACAAAAGCATGTTGTTATAGAAACACACATACATAAACAATGCAGTACATACGCATCAAAAAGGAAAAGCTGTTTTTGTCTTGTTTTCTTCAGCCTTGCATTTTGCATCGTCGTGTTTCGTCTTCTTCCTCTTCTTCTTCACAAAATTATCATCATCATCATCATCATCATCAGAGCAAAGTCACAATGCAACTCAAAACTGTACATATTATCCTTCCTATGCACTTTTAAGATCACAATTTTGTTTCGAAATGAATGGGTGGATACAAGAAAATCCAAAATGAATGCAGAGAAGTGTATCATTATTTTGCAACGAGAGAGAGAGAGAGAGAGAGACGGGGATCGTGGATTATTGAAGCTGCCTAAATAAAGCTTGCTTATGCATTATTATATGGCCGTCATCATCATAATCGTAAAATTTACATTGTAGCGGAGTAGTTGTGGTAGTAATAATAATAATATGCAATTTTAAGCGGATATATATGTTCTCATCTTCATTCAGTTAAAGTAAATGCAGTTAATGATCATTATCATCTTTGCCGGCGGAATAGTCACTCGCACACAGACTCTCAGACAGATACAAAGTATATTACAATCACTTTGACTATTATAAACATCCATTTTTTTTTCTTCTTCTTTTCTGCTTCACTACCTTCATCATCATCATCATCGTTGTCTTTGTATTTTTAGACTTTGGTGGTCTGTCTGCTTTGCACCATCATCATCATCGACCGGTATTGCACATGCACACACATTGTGTATTATTTATGCATAAAATTTGTTTCATATTATCTTGTAAATGTAATAATAATAATATTTTCACAAGAGAAAATTGGGTTTTGATTATTTTCTAAATCTGCATGCTCGCCTTATCATCATCGTCATCATCATAAACTCTTTATTTTTAATCTTGTTCAAGAAATTTCTTGATGATTATGATGATGCCGAGATTTGTCAAAATGGTTAAACGATTTTCAAGATCGTCTGAAAGAACAACAGCAGAAGAATTAAAGAGACTTTCTTATTTTCAATTTTCTCATACAAGGACTACTACCTATATTATTCGTGTGTGTGGTTTGTTTTCAAGGCTATAAATATTTATAGAAAGACAGAGAGAGAGAGACAGGTAGGTAGGTAGGTAGACAGACT
Organism: Lepidocyrtoides sp. E14; assembly: GCA_027743805.1. Taxonomy (NCBI): domain Eukaryota; kingdom Metazoa; phylum Arthropoda; class Collembola; order Entomobryomorpha; family Entomobryidae; genus Lepidocyrtoides; species Lepidocyrtoides sp. E14. Next base: position 8,559 of record JAHZMZ010001436.1, on the reverse strand, counting down.
AAAAGGAAAGGAGGAGATTGTGTGGCTAACAACCACTTCACTTACTTTTTTATGCCTGTCATGATATGCCATATCCTTTCCTTTTTTTTGCATGAAAAAAAGTCAGCGGGTATACACACACAAAACAGATAAAGGAAAATTTAGTACAGAAAAAAAAGAGAAAAAAATGGCGAAAGAAATAAGTGGATTTTTATTTTTAAAAATAAATTTGTGTTGAATAAACATTTTAAATATACATAAATACGTCAATGTGTTATCTAAATTTTATTGTGACTTTTTTTGTAAAAAAATCGGCAAAATTTATTTCGTGCAGGTAGAAGCTTTTAAAAAAATTTCATTTACTCCAGAGATTTTCACTTTACTCAGCAGATCAGACACACACTCGTAATAATAATAATCTTTATTGCATTGCTTACAAAATTGAAATGCATGTTTCGTGTTCCATATTACATTGGTATATCCACTGTCACTTTCAATATATCATTTTTTTATACATTCACAATGAAATTTTTCTATCAGGTATTCTGCCAGAGTTTGTCTGTCTACCTGTCTACATGAGTCTCTGACAAGCTTGTCTCAAATTACCTTTTTCCGTCCATCGCATCATCGTCAAATAAAAAAAAATGTAATCATGATTCAACTCAAGTCAATATTATTATAGCCATATTATTATTCATTTTGTACAGGTGTTCTTTATCATCATCATCATCTTTATACTGCTTGCTTTGCTTCTTGCTACTTTGCCTATCCCGATATTATACTGCCATCATGTCACATTTTTATGAATTTCTAATATTCTCCTCCAGACCAAATATGTAGTAGGAACAATCAGCGCTTATCTTACATTTTTACCAGATATAATGCAACGTTTTTGTATTTTATCTATGTCTCCAGTTGTCTGTTGTGCTGTCATCATACTACTAAACCAAACAAAAAGGAATCACTTGCGTTGTATCGTTCCGTCTAAAAAGGATTTCTATCGTCTTTTGTATTTACTTTAGTGTAATTCACCATAAGTGCGTGAGGTAGCATCCCTTTGTCTAAAAACACAGAGTGAAGCCTATCCAGATAAGCATAATAAAAAAGATCATAAAGCATAATGATATGCCGTGTAGAGCAGTATTCTTAAATGGAAATGAATTTTCTCCGCATGCATCATCAGAGCAGCAGCAGCTAGCGGATGTAAAGAAGCAATAGTAATAAATAATGGAAAAAAAGAGAAGACAAACCGGCATATCGATATTATTTTTTAAGAAAAAGCTCCAGTATGATTAAAGGAAAAAAAAGGTTAATTTTTATCGCACTTGCTCAAAGTCGTTGCGAAAAAAAATATTAAAGTACAAAGCTACCGTATTAAAAGATGATTCCAGGCTAAAGTTCGCGGTGTGTCGCAATGAAATGAGCAAATTTATTTTGAATTTGTCAAATTTTCTGGCAGTAAAAATTGCAAACCACAAGTTTTCTCCACCATGCCGTAAACTCTTGTAAATTATGCACGTAGCACCGTTTTATTAACGGTCACAATAATGTGTGTACCACTCTCTCCGAAAGAATAGAACTACAATCTCGCACAAATTTTATTTCCCTGTATATTTTTCATACAAACTAAACGAAAAGAAAACAAGCAAACAAACAAACAAGTCACCTATTTTAATACATCAATAATGCATAATATATTATAATATATATCCCATGCTGCACCACCATCATCATGCCATCACATCACATTACACAGCAAACAGCAAAAAGAACATAATCCTTTTTATATAAAAAAATATAAGTACAAGCCAAAGGAAGAGTCTACAAACTAATAATAAGTACATACTACATTATGTACTCCTTTTACTGGTGCCGTCTACAACATACATTTTTTTATCTACCTACAACAACAAGCAAAACGAAGAACATCTAACAGCTCACATAATAAATGCATTTTACATTGCATGAGATGATCACTATCATCATCATTCTCTATATACTCCTTTCTGTCTTTTTCTATAGCCAGCAGTAGTACTAGTAGTAGGTAGGTGAAGGGATAATAATAATCGTATGGATGGGAGAGATGAGATGAGAATTTTTTTTTCTTCATGCTTAAATCTAATGCATTGCAAATATGCTGCTTGCTGTAGTAAGCATAGCTCTGTTATAAATGTAAAAGTAAGTGAAGAGAACAACAAACTGTTAGTTTGGCGATGATGATGATGATGATGAAAATGTGAGTTTTCTACAGAGCAAGTAGAGTTTTTTTTTTCTGTAAAAGAGTGAGTGAGTAGGTGTATGTNCTACAGAGCAAGTAGAGTTTTTTTTTCTGTAAAAGAGTGAGTGAGTAGGTGTATGTTTTTACTCGACTTGCTCGTCACAACAGTCAGTCGTCTCACGTTGCTTGCTTGCTTCGCTGAGAAGATCTCTTCTCTTGGAGGATACAAAGCTTAAGTAACAGCAACGGTGATGGTGGTAGTAGGAGTTTCGGATTATTTTTTTTCCCGTAAATTGTTACATTTGCTTGCTGACCGCTTCAAGAAGAAAGAGAGAAAAATAATAACAGCAGCAGCGGTGTCAGTAAAGCTTATTGTCGCAGTAATCATGGACAAAATTTATGAATCATTTTTATCGTCATCATCATAAGCCAGAAAATAAATGATAATAGAATCATTGAGAAACGTCATAAATACAAAAAAAATCGTAACAAGATTATTTTCAGAGTCTAATGCAAGGCAAGAGGGACAGAGAGACAAAAAAACGCATACGCTTTCGGTTTCGTTGTGTGTTCTCTGTCAATTTTTGGTTCTTCTATCATCGGCTTATCTCTTTTTCCTGTGTAAATAAATACTACACACGAACAAGCAATAAGAAAGAAAATTACAAAAAAAGGTGGACAATTGTAATACAAAACATTTTTTTTTTTGTAAGTAAAATTTACAAACAAAGAGATAACACAGTCATATTTGTCATCGCCATGATTTTTGGCGTTTTTAAATAAAAATTTTTCTTTGGTTTGTCTGATTTGGATTACTACTACTACTGCTCTGCCGCCGCGCAGCTAACTTCTGCATTTTTTTTATTCCCTTGTCTTTTTGATCATTGAACTGCCCACGAGCTGCAGCTAAAAAATAAAAAGGAGTGTACACTTTTGTCTTTGTTGTGTATTTTTTTAAATATTTATTATTTGGTTTTATTATATGCCTACCTTGCGTTTATTATTACGTGTTCTTTTTATTTGTGTGTGTGAGTGTGTTTAAAGCAAAAGCAAAGACCTTCGCATTTCCATGTAGAGTGGTTATGATGATGACGATGATGATGATACTCTGGCATGCATAAAAAATAATAATAAGATGCTGTGAATTCACTGGTTGGATTTCCTGTACAACTTTAACAGTTGAAAAATATAGTGGTCATTTTCTGCTGAAGCTTGAGTATCCTTGTTGTTGGCGCTGCTGCTGGTTGCAGGTGCTAGGACACTGGTCGAAAAGGAAAACGATAAGATTCCAAAAATATTACAAGAGAAGCTTCTGCTGTTGTTGTTGTCTGTGCTCACCTACTACTCTACCTGTGATTGATTGTATGCTTGTGCTGCTAAAAACTTATTATTTTTTGGGAGTGAAGGTGCACAGTGCACGCACGCATGCATGCAAGACCGTACGTAGTATTTTTCAGGTGTTCCCTTGAACATTTATAGAAAAAAAGGAGTAATTAAGCTGTCTTGTTGTCTATTATTTTTTTTCTCTCTCTCTCTGTTCTTGATTTGTATATGGACTTGACTGGATTGGATTACAAATGGGGATGTGATTGTTGTACATTTAAAAAAAAAATTAAAATAAATATATCGCTCGCTACTGGTGGTGTATTAGGTATGTAAAGTGTGTTGTGAGTGCAGGTGATTTATTTGTCAATCAAAGTTGATGGAGCCATTCATTCATTCATTCATTCTATTTGACTCTTATTGACCAATTCATTTTCATTCATTTTTGTTCACTTGGTCGTTGATCACTTTTGGAGAAGCAAGTTAATAAATCCCACACGACTTTAATTTCTCCATTTCCAGTAGTAGTCATCTTGTCTGGTGTTGTAGTAGTAGTAGTGGTCAAGTTGGAATTTATTTTTTTTGAGAAGACAATAGGAAATTATAACGTGGGCTGCTACTGCTGGCATTATAAAAAAAATTATGTGAAAATGCAAGTATGTCTTTTTTTGATGATGAGGAGGTGAGGGTGCAAACTTTGGAAAAATAAAATAAAAAAACTTTTCAGAGAGTGATTTGTGGATACGACTGTTTTGTTTTTGTTTAAGGCAATACTGACGGAATGTGATACGCAAGAAAAGAGATAAATTCCTTCCAAGGCATTTTTATACGGTTTACTTTACTTACGTCAAATGACCTTTTTGATTGCTAATTAGTGAAATTCATTCTTTTGTTAAACTTGGCAGTGCGGTTCTCTGCTTCTGTATTTTATTCCCAGTGGACTGTGCGGTGGTGGCCAGAAGAGAGTTTTTTTAGTGTCATTTTTTCAGTTCAAGGAATAGGGTGAATTTTTGTAAAAGTGAACTTCTGCTGCTTGCATGCATGCATGCATGCCAGTTTCACATGGACACACATACTCTCACTTTCCCTTTTTTTCTTGGAAAATAAAATGGAGAAAATGGAGTGATTCACATGTGTTTCGTTCCACTATTCAGCCGAGACATTCCGACGAGCTGTTTTCCGTTAGAGAGAGAAAAAAATACCTATAAAATTATTATTAGTTTCCTCTCTGCTCTTTGGAGAGAGTGAGTGAGTGAAGGACATTAGAATAGAAGAAGATCAAAACTTTTCCAAGGAGAAAAGACTTTTGTGGTGGTGGATGGTGATGATGACATAAAATACTAGTGGGATTTCTTGTTTTTGAATCTTCTCTTATCGAAGGGAGACGATGATGCGGCTCTGCTGGTGCTGCAATAAATGGTGAAGATTCCCCCGTAGATTTTTTTTCTAGCGGAGGTTTCTATTCCCACTTTTTACCGACAAAAAATGATAATGAAGTCATGAATCATCCGTCACTTCCTGACTTTTAAGTGAATATTATAAAGACATACACGTATGTATCCCATGTGTACATCTTCATAATATTCATAATATGTCGCTCCCATTCTCTTCCTCGTTCGTCAACTTATCATAAAACCTTAAAAAGCTCATAAAACGCTTCAAGATTTATATACTTTTTTTTCTTCCGCGCAACTTCACTTACTTCACCGAGAAAATTATCTTGTTTACGCTTTTGACAAAAAAGCTGTTCTACTGCTGTCGCTTGCCAAAAATGAATTTTCCTTGGGTGTTGTTGTGCGAGTGAATGAACGAACGGTACAATTTTTTTTAAAGACCAGTGCAGTTCATGCGTTGCGTTTGTTGCCTCAAGCTCGTTAAAATGACATGTTAGATGGTTTATGACTTGCCACTGAAAAAAAACGTAATTTTATTTGGCAGGTAGCATTTTGTTTCGCATTATTTCAAATATTGCCGCGCTGACATTTTAAGAGAGAGAACGTTTTTATTACGTTTTGTTGCCTATTGTACCACCGTGAGAAAGTATAATATTAGCAAGTGTTTGAGACAATAAAGAAAAGCGTTTTATTGAGCAGCGCGGTACTTTTAAATAATTGGGTATAAAAATTTTTGACAATTTAAAAAAAAACGAGGAGGGAAACGGGAGAGAGAGGAAAAATGACGAAATAATAAAAATGATTGCAATAATGACGCAAATTTTTACCGTTATAATTTTTTGTCAGCATTGCCAAAATCCGTTTTAGAATGAAGACAATCACAAGCAAAGCAGTTGTAACAATCAGTAAATTGTAAATCATCATTAGCGATTTTTAGTAACCTTTTTTTAATGTGTTTGTATTGTCACGTCAGAGTGGAGTGTGTATGATAAAAAAAAAACTCGTCTTCTTTTCAAACAAAATATAATTTTTGACAATTTAAAAAAAACGAGGAGGGAAACGGGAGAGAGAGGAAAAATGACGAAATAATAAAAATGATTGCAATAATGACGCAAATTTTTACCGTTACATTTTTTGTCGGCACTGCCAAAATCGTTTCAGAATGAAGACAATCAAGCAAAGCTGTTGTAACAATCAGTAAATTGTAAATCATCATTAGCGATTTTTGGTAACCTTTTTTTAATGTGTTTGTATTGTCACGTCAGAGTGGAGTGTGTATGATAAAAAAAAAACTCGTCTTCTTTTCAAATAAAATAGAGATTGATAAATGGTCCATTTGACTTTGAGGTGACCTAGTGTTAAAAAAACAATGGAGTCATCCTCCTCCTCCTCCTCTGCCTTGTCATCATCAGTATCACCAAGTAACCCAAACAATGAAGAGGGCGAGAAAAAACACTATTCAAAGTTTGATTGCTATTGTTTGTTTGAAAGTGCCACGGCCAATAAATAATGAGGTGATAATACCTAAATAACGAAATGATAAGATAACTTTGTGTGCGTGAATACGATGATAACGCGACTATTCATTGTTGATAAATAGGAAATCGTGCGAAAAGAAAACTTTTGAAAAAACGGCTCTTGCGAATAATTAAATCTTGTGGACGCCAAACGCCACTTAAGTTATATTTAATTTAATTGATAGATCCCCGCTTAGCTAGATTTTGCTCGACTGAAAAGGTGGTGATATTAAAAACTACAAGTATAGCACAGGTTCGAATTAGTTGCTGATTGTCTCCAGAAAAGTTTAGGTGTTCTGTGTGTGCATTTACTGAGAAGTTAGTACCGAGCCCGAAATATTGCCCTTCGCATTCGAGATTTCTTCAGTACCGCTAAGAAGTAGTAATAATTGACGAAGAAGAAAAGAGGATTAGTTTCATGCTCTGTTTTTATCGACTCAAATAGTAATCAAAATGGTGCAACTAACCCACAAAAAGGATAAAGGCTCATGCAGGGATTTGTTGATGATGACACCCAGCAGATTCAAGCATACTCCGCAGGCAAACAACAACAACAGCAGTAGTATAAGCATAGGCACGAACAACCACAACAACAACAGCAGCAACAATGGCACTAATCACACCAACAACAATATCGATAACAGCCATAATGACACAACGGGAAAAGCCGCGTTTAGACCACAAGTAAGATAACTAAACTACCTACTAAAAAACATACGAGAGTATGAATGAATGAGTTTTAAAAAAAGTCATAAAAAGTTAAATTGTCTGACAGCAATATAATAAATGACGATATGTAGGTTGATTTCTGTTCTGATGATGATGAAGATGAACTGAAACGGTTATGTGTGGGGGGATGATTGTCTGATTGTCGTCGTCGTCGTGTTGGTTGATGATGTTTGTTAAATGCATCATCGCTTCTCTCATCATTTTCGAAAAAAAATAGTTTATTGGGTTAGGTGGTTAATAAACGTTATCGTTAAACTAGTAGTGGCTTCAGCGTTTTGTTAGTTAGGTTAGGTGATGATGTATACCAGATTGCTAGATAGAAAGGTTTCCTTTATTTGTGTATTTACTAGGAAGCGTTAATGGCAGAAAAATGTTTGCAGATATGAAAATGATAAGTTGCAAGCATAAAAATGGTGATTGTTGATGTTCATATGCAGAATGACTAATGATTTTATGATAAAGGAACGACTTGGGTGAGTACTTGGATGGACTCTAGCTGTCCATTTGATTCTCTGTGCTGTGCCGTTTTTTATTCAGTTTACTTAACTGTTTCTGTGTCCTTTGCAAAAATCATCATTTTTCATGTCAAAGTCGTTAAAAAGAGGATTTAGTAAAGTTGGAAAAGGAATTTATGACGATACTATTTATACATTTTTTTTATTAATGGTTATCAGTCAGTCACCACCAATCGTATGGTTTAAATAATCACTCGTTTGCTTATCTTGCGTTTGTGTCATTGAAAAAAATAGATGAATCAATGACAGGGCATTATGATGATGACAGCGACATATTATTATGCGTAGATATCAGCGATCAGCAGCGTCTGCAATATTTTTATCCAGTTGGAGGTTGGTTGGAGTAAAATCTTTTGTAAACAGTTAAACATTTTTGTACGCTGTATTATTTACATTTTTGAACGAAAATTATTAGGTATTAACTGGCATTAGCTTGTTGAATTGCTTTTGTGGCTTGGCTTGCCCTTGTGTTTTTTTTCCTCTCAATTTACATTTTTATCTCAATATTTTTTTTTACAGATTTTTATGCGTGTAACGTGACGAAAGAATGTTGAGAAATGTGTGCACAAAAAGAAAACATGAAAAAAACGAACAGTATTATTATTGTTGTGTTTTTTCTGGTAGGGGAGATGATAAGCAGTGTTTATAGTTATCTAACTCTCTCTGTAAGGAACACGAATCTCTGTCGATGTTTATCTCTTCTGTTCTGGTTTCACATAATATGTCACTGTAATTTGGTATATGTTTGGAAGGGTTAAGTCGTAATAATCCCTTTTCAAATAGGTTTGTGACGGGATTAGTTGAATGTAAAATATGGCCTCACTCTTATTCTCTCTGTGAAGCAACTACTTCAGCTTGCCTTGCCACGTGAAGTTGTAGACTTT
>JAHZMZ010001435.1:0-26103 GCA_027743805.1 Lepidocyrtoides sp. E14 | reverse complement strand
CTCTTAATGTATGAGTCATATAGTCATACAGTATGACATGCCTCCCACTCAGTCACACTGTTTTTTTTCTTTTGTCAGTGTCAATAATGATAGTGTTCGTTCTCTTCCGCTGATAACTCCTTTATTGCTTACATCTCGTACTATTATGTGGCTAACAAGTAGCAGATATGAAAAATGAATACGGTCTGTAAGCAAATTTTTTCAGATGTAAGTATATGAAATATGATGTGGATTATCAAGTCGCACGTAGCATGATACATACTCAATTTGCTCCTTAAATCTTGCACAAATGTAAAGATATAGTTTCATAGCAACGGAATATCTACTGAATGAAAACCTACTTCATCATTCTACGTTTCCAATACTTCATCATTCTACGTTTCCAATACTTCATCATTCTACGTTTCCAATACTTCATCATTCTACGTTTCCAATACTTCATCATTCTACATTTCCGATACCTAGTTGTACTAACTGATAAACAAACCATTATCAGCATTATATTGATTCAGGGATGCCCTATTTAATGTTCAAGTAAAATCTTGGTTATCGAATCGGAAATCTTTCTGCCTCTCAAGTTCATGGAAGTTCACATTAAGGTTCAACAGTTTAGTAGAGTCACATTATAACATAAATACAAGGAAACGCCTAGAAGTTTCTATTATCTTGAATAGTGTGATCAATACATTGGACTCAGACTAACAAAGCTTGGGTATAATCATATTATACCATATACAAGACAATATTTTTCGCTTTAAGCCTGCAAAGACATGAGTAATTTTTGAATGTCATTTTACAAAATTCAAAGAACTTTCCACGGCTCTCCACAATCACAAAATAAATAGTATAAGATACTTCAATTTATTATTTTAATTTGTATATTTGTTCCTTGTCCTCATATTAACTTGTGATTTAAGTCTCAAATTCATTATGGGCAAGTATGTAGAGGCATATATAAAATCAGTAAACAATCAAAAAGATTAATATGGTAAAAGAGCACCAAAAAATTGAGGTCGTCAGTACATTTTCATAGTCCAAGTCCGTACTACAATACGGTATGCATCGCACCAGAATGCACTTGGTAAATTTATTTAACTGAATATGTTAAAATCAATAAAAATGAAAGATATGACGAGAATTTAAATAAAAGTGATAAACAATCTTACTGAAGGATATCTATCAACAAAGTTCATTTATCTAGACTGGAACTGGATAGGGCCAACCATCAGAAATGTATTTCACTTGATTTCTATAAATTCAATAAGAACAAGCCTTCAGCTCAACAGAAGAGACCTCACATTACTACAAGTTAGACGTAAATGTAATTAGAAATAACTATCGACTCTGAACAAAAATTAAGGTTTTAGAAACTTTTTGATCTGTTGTACTTAAAATGGATACTTTTGAGATTTTGCAAAATCATCCGATAAAATTAATGCAAGACCGGCCAGGAATGGGAGCAACAACTGAAATCTTTGAAAACTTACAATATACCGTTCGCACGGTTTTCGCACCCATAACTCTGGATCCAAAAATCGTTTGTTTGTTAAAAAATACACCGAAATTGAGTGAATTGAGTCAAAACTCAGTCAAAAGCAAAGGCGGTCAAAGCAGGTAACACATTTTCATTGTATCTTTGTTTTATTGGTCAATGAGAGCAAACAAAATTATAATAATGTACAAAGATACGATCACTTCGTTTTTTAACTGCAGCTCAAAGGGTTTCAACCATTACAACGTTCAAGTAGATGTAGGGTTATCAAACAGGCACACTCAATATCCAAATACTGTTAATAACTACGTAAGTGGGTTTATCAGAGTACGGGACGAATACCCATCATCACCAGGTTTGCTAAAGACCTTAAGCCAGCAATTTGGTGAGCGTCTTCAGCTAACAGTGAGCATCAGTAACATCCAATGCAAACAGTCTGGCTATGCAATTTACGGATCATTTGACTTGAATGCTGACAAAGGTTAGTGAAGAAATTATTAAGCATTAATCTTAGAAAAATGGCAGTCAGGAGAAGTTAAAATTCTAACCTAACTGTTTATTAAACGAGAAGAAATGCAAATAGTGGAGTTACTTTTCAAAAATGCTGCCGTATCGAAGTTTAAAGATAATGTCTACTTTTCAGAACTCAAAATTGTTAAAAAAGACGGTCTTTCAGACGATGAGAACTTGCAATACGCATACCCGACCAGTAGTAGGAGAGCTACTACTGCTGCAACTCGATATATACCATTCTCAACTTTTACTTCGGACTGGAGTATACAACAATGTGAACAATGGAACATTGTTCCAAACTATCAAAGTGCTCAGCATAATCTTAGTTATAGCATTCAGAATATTATTGGCATTTGGGGCGAATACAGTTATACATTCGGTGGATCCCTAACTATTAAAGCAACAATCGCGAAGGACGTAATGCAAAATGTTTACGACAGCGCTATTCAAGATACGCTTTGCATCAACAAGAGAATGTTGGCTGAAGAAATTGGTTGTGATGTTACCATAGTTCCCAAAAATGGCGTTAACGTAAGATGCCATAAAAGCTTTCTCTCTGCTCACAGCATCGTGTTTCAAACCATGTTTCAAACTTCCATGCAAGAATCCAAAACAAGTATTGTAGAAATTCTCGACATGACAGAAGAAAGTGTTCGAGCGTTACTGGCTTACCTCTATTATTGGGATATACAAGACGCACAAAAAGATTCAGCGATTTGTTTCCAGCTATTTCATGCTGGTCATAAGTATGATATTGCCGAATTGGAGGAATGCATGACGAAAATACTCTTGGTTCAAGGCAATGATTGGTACAATGTCGATGTTGCCATGAGACTGTTTCTGTTCGCAAGAAATCTTTCGGAGGCAAACGACCTCAAGTCAAAAGCTATTCAAGTTCTGAAATCGTAAGTTTCAAAGACGTCATTTTAATGGTGACACCATATAGTTCAAGTTAGACTCAAGTATGAAAATGAATTCTCAATAAATTTTAATATTTTTAATTAATGAATGAAATGATTTTAATGTTTAGCAAATTTGCAGTTTTGGAACAATCTAAATGCTACCAGGAGCTTTTTAAGAAGGATCCCAAGGCTGCGATGGAACTATGCAAATATGCATTTTCGGTCTAGATGTGATTAATGGGACCGAGTCCAGAGGTGCAACTGACAACTCAAATAAACTTACTGATAGAGAATTCTTTATTGTAATAGTTTTATTACTACGTTGACAAAGATATGTTTAAATATTTGAGCGTCATTCCTTAGAAAACGTATAGAGCTAACAATTACAACCAGTAGTTTTTAGTCTTTTTGATGCTTTAGAAAAAATCAAACTCTGAAACAAATTCTGTTGATCTGTTAATAAAGTTTGTTAATTACCATGTAACTCAAAAGGGTCCTTCTGTTGTCGTCAAAACTTTCATACTACTATAGCGACTAAATCATTACGCATTTCTGCTGTCTTCAAAATCCAGCTATGTTTTCTAGACCAATGCAACCGTGAAACATACGAGTTAAAATCGCTTGGCCTTTTTTAAGAAACTTTGAGGCATACAGAAGCTTATTATGTTGGATGATATGAGTTTGAGTACAATTTTTGTCGAAATTCGTTTTTCATAGCATATATTATGATGTGTGCTTGTGTTATTGTGTATTTTCATTTCCTGACTGATTCTTGCCCGTGAATGAAGAAGATGATTGAACCCTACTACATTATTACCACGCAGAAATATTATTATTATCATTATTGCTCCTTCGTGTGTGTTTAATCAACCCCCGTGAAGTAGAAAGAAGGGTAAAATTACTTATGCACTATGGGCGCGTTTAGAAGATGGGTTAGTAGGGAACACTTTAATAAAGCGCTCCACGACACATATAGCATCATGCACCCAACCCAAAAAGTAAATTAAACACATATCCGCATCCTGATTGACTTTGATACACAGACTGAGAACGAAAAAAATGAAACTAAACTAATGTAACTAAACTTTCTGGGCTTTCTAGACTTGTGCATCATGAACTTCTACGCTTTCATAAGATAAGTCTCTCTCTGGCTGGCAATTGCAATCATTGTAAGAGAAGTCACACTGGGACCAGAGAGGAAGAGGGAATGTGTCGAATGAAACGCAGATATACTTTAGTAGTCAACCTACAATTGTCTGGGTTGAATCGAATAAGCAATCATAATCATCATTGCCGTTATAATCTAAGTTTCTCTCTCGGCAGTTTTGTCCCCTATTCTCAGCTCAGCTCCCTTTGGACTTCAATTTTTTTCCGCTGCGTTTTTTTATTAAGTGCAGTGCACAAAATGCAATTGGATCGATCACTCACTCACTTCAAGTCATTCTTGTTTTTGGGTGATGTATGGATGGACTCACAACAAGTTTCATTGCAGTATAGTCATCCGTGCTTCATAACAACAACAATACAAAACCAACAAAACGTTGATGATTATTATGCGTGTGTGTGTGAGGTTTATGAGTGTAGGAGAGGAGACAGTGTCAATGCCAATGTCTTCTGACTGCATCTAATATTTGAGCCCTCCACCAACCAATCCATATCCATCCAAACAGGGACAAATCATAATGACAGCTCTCACACAGAGAAGACAAACAGTGATGCGATTCTAGCCTTGTTTTTCGAGATGATGATGAGGACGAGCAGCATTTGAGTGAGTGATACAAAGATGATATTGATGATGATGGACAAGTAAAGTAAATAAAGTGCCAGAGACTCCCAGTTTGATTTTGAAGCTGCAGCAACAGCACAGCAAAAGCAAGTAAAAAGACAGAAAACAGAGATAAAGCATTACTTTAAAAAAGATATCCTGTGGATTCTTTAATAAGGTCTCCACCCAAAATGTTCACAGCTTTTTTTTCATCAAAAATTTTGATTCGAATTCTCCGCCCGGCTCTTGTTTGTACTTTTGATTATGATAGCGATGAAATTATTATAAAAAAGTACTTGTAAGCGATACTAATATATGGCCTCTTTTTCACGCAGAGGATAGAGAGCTTGCCTGTGAGCATTTTTATCAACAGAATGTTCAATCTTGTTTAAACTGCCTCATCATCATTATCTATCACTATGAGCCATAAAGGAAAAATAATAACATATTAAACTTCAATCGCTCTGAAAAATTTGTTTTGACAATGTTTAATGTGGAGCTAAATGGATGTTTGCTTTGTGTGCTGCATGAATTGAGGTGTATTTCATGTGCATGTTAAAACAAAGGCAGTAGTGTTAATGATGATGATGGAAGTGGTATGCTGACGTAGACAAATATTTTTGTAAAATGGAGTAAGCTTTTAAGATAATGGCTTGGCTTGATGCGGATGATGATGGTGATGAGAACCGCAACAACAATAGGTCTATTATTTGCTTGCTGATTGCTACCTGATGATTGGAGGATATATGTACATTCGCTTCTTGTGTTGTATTTATTGTGATGTGTGCGTTAATGATGATGATGATGATGTGCGTGAGTTATGGCTGGAGAAAATAAAAAGCAAAGTAAGAGTTAATGGGAGTGAGGGCATGCACCCGGGTGGTTTTTGATGGGAGGCGGTGGTGGATAATAATGCTTAGAGGTCCATTTCGGTTTCAGTTCAGCAAACTCCAGTTTTTCACCCGGTCGTCGTTATCGTCATCGTGTTCATTATGCTTTAACATGAGTTCATTAGGCGCATAAAGAGTCATGCACACAAATAAGGGCGCACACGACGACATGGGAAAAGTGCGACTATCAACAATTCACAGAAGAGCAATATATTGCTCCACTTTGGCAGTTGAAAAAGAACACGGGCAAGCCTTAGAGTAATTGAGGAAGTGCAGGAAGGTGGAAGGAAAGTCTTTTCTTTATCGTCCACAAAAAAAAGTCAATTGGTCGACTGACTGCCACCACCGCCGACATTCACTACCAATGTCCGACCCGACCAAAAGTAAACAGCAAACTAAACACTATAACCACAATAACAAACCAAATAACCAAGCATATTATAGTCTACTTTTACTTTTGTTAATTGCGTCTTCTTCTTCTTGCGAGACGACAGCAAGGCAAAACTCAGGGGAAAGAGTTGTTGTATTGCCATAAAAAACTGTCCACATCAGTCAACCGGCAAAACATGGCTTTGCCTGCGTTGTGTGTTGTCACTGTTTCGAATACCAGCAGCACAATGTTTTTTTTTCTGCTCTGAACTTGATTTGATCCGTTTTGCTGAACCATGTTCATGCTCTTATTTTACTTTAAAAAAGTATACAAAAATAAGTCCAAGTCCAACACGCAAAAACCAACATGCCTTTGGAGAGATGCTAAGCAAGATACAACAACTGCAAAAACGAAAATACTCGTAGATTTTAGTCCAGTAGTAAGCTTACTCAGAGTTTTGGAAATTGCATACACGCATGGGAATTTATTATGAGGTATTTTCTAATATTGTAATTAGTTTGGTTGAGGGTTTCATTACTTGTTTAGTTTCTTATGGCTAGCAGAATAGCCAGTTCGTGTGTCCTTTTCTATTTATGTTTGGTTTCGCTTTCTCTCTGTCCGGAAATTGTTTTGCGTATTGCTTAACCCCTTACTATATACCTATACCTGTTAAAATATACCTAGTACATCTAGCATTTCATGGAATATATTTTTTGCTCATTTCTTGGAAAAAACATTGTAGAGAAAATAATAGCGCAAGCCACCAAATTATGTTTACCTTGCTGGTTTTAAACAGGAGATGGAAAATTTAGACTGTACGAAAATTTACGAAAGCAGGTATTGCTATCGCTGTAATGAAAAAAGTCATAAATACAAAAGTAGTTTTATGCTGATTTGCATTTTCTCATCATCACCATACTATATTATCATCATTATTCGTCATATCGTAATCGTAATAATAATAATGTAGCCAATTGGCTAGTATCGTGACAAGGATTTTGTTGTACTAGTGCAGTGCAGCGAGGATTTTATTGAGAAGTTAATTGCAGAGATTTACCTATGACCTCGGACTATGATGGTCAGTCAGTCTAGGAGATGGAAAATTTAGACTGTACGAAAATTTACGAAAGCAGGTATTGCTATCGCTGTAATGAAAAAAGTCATAAATACAAAAGTAGTTTTATGCTGATTTGCATTTCCTCATCATCACCATACTATTATCATCATTATTCGTCATATCGTAATCGTCGTAATAATAATAATGTAGCCAATTGGCTAGTATCGTGACAAGGATTTTGTTGTACTAGTGCAGTGCAGCGAGGATTTTATTGAGAAGTTAATTGCATAGATTTACCTATGACCTCGGACTATGGTGGTCAGTCAGTCAGTACACAATATTGTGCAGGAAATGGATGGATTTTAATTACAATTAATTATACACCTTGTTTTATGCTATTTTATGTATTGAATGTTTACCTTTATTATGACCTAGTTTTCATTCCCTCCAGCTTTAATCTGCGTAATAATTATACCTGCAAGCATTGTATATACACATTATGCATAGGTGCTTACGTTGTCAATGGTCAACCAAAAAAACAGCATCAATAATATTAAGCTCCCTTCCAATTTTCAAGTCTGACTACACAATAATACTNTTCATTCCCTCCAGCTTTAATCTGCGCTCTACTGCGCGTAATAATTATTATAACTGCACTGTATATACACATTTATGCATAGGTGCTTACGTTGTCAATGGTCAACCAAAAAAACAGCATCAATAATATTAAGCTCCCTTCCAATTTTCAAGTCTGACTACACAATAATACTAATTATGATTGCTGCAAAAACATGCTAGTTATTCCTAAATAATAATTCAATAAATGCTAAATACATACGTAATTGCACGGTGTTTTTTGCGTATTGAAAAATCTGCACAGACTGAGTAAATAATACACTACGTTCAATAGCGTAAAATGGAAAGCAAAAAAAGAAAGAAAAAGTAGACCAACAAGTAGAGTAAGTAATAATAAGTAATAATCTATAAGCACTTTACATATTACGCGTTTTTTATCTCGGCTAAAACGCAGTGCAAACTTTGTAATTAAAATAACCACATTTATTATTAATTTCTTCAAAATAGTTTAGTAGAAGCAAATACTGGCTTGCGGCAATTGAGTTGGTTCATTTCATGGCATCGCATGGCAAAACTGCTGTGTGCCAAGCAAAGAGCCAAGCCAGCTCTGTTGACTTGTCATGTAGCCAGTGACACGCTTGTCACTGGCAGGAAAACACGTAACAGGTTAAGTCATAAATTATGCATTAATTCTTCCACTGCTCTCTTTACATTTCTAACAGGAGCTCACTTAAAAGTCCAGTTCATATCTAACACATTTCAATGAAATTAATGGTATGCGTAGCACTACTATATAATATACATATTATCTGCAATGTTGGCCACTGTTACAGTAGTAGTCCTGTTTTATACCGTCGTCGTAAGTGGCATTTAGTGAGTGAGTAAATTTTATTACAAACGAATAACTTGTCCCCTTCTTCTTCACTGCTCTTACAAAAAGGACAGAGAAAGAAAGGAAGAAGATAAGAGTTCACACGCTGTGTTTTGTCGTCCTCTTCCTCCTCTTCGAAATGAATTATTGAGTGTGTGCGGAAAATCATCGCGCAATCTATATTATCCACCGCTCTCTCTCTCTCTCTGCTAGCTAGTATTTCTTTCTACTGCTTTATTCATTTCAAACAGCATGGTCTGTGATGTGGATTTATTATGCACTTTAAATATGCAAGGAAAAGGAAGGAAAATCAATTTGGTATAAAATATATATATGTTAATTAATAAGCTGTATTAATACTACTTCTAGAAATAATAGGCTTACCAACCAAAATGCATTATTATCGTGCATGAAATTCCAACATTTGTTCAGAAGAAGTGGGTCACTTGATAGATGATTCCTTTGGTAAGTTGGCAGTAGAGATATTGATCACGACATAAACTAATTGATTAGGTTTGTTTCCTTTGCGAAAGGAACGTGTGCTATCGCTATCTGCTTTTCTAGTTAGTAGTGACGGAGCAGCAAAATGTATGGTAGATATGTATTGTAATTCCCTGTTCAAATTCATTTATTATTATTAAGGAGAAATGCACTGAGAAAATAATGCGATTTTCCGTTCTCTGTTGTAGTAATTTGCTAATTTATGTCAAGTATGTTTTATTGATGCATAAAATAGCCATTTTTGCAAGGCATACTTTTGGTGTAATTTAATTGATTTTATCAGTAATGGACTGTTAGATTTTTTGATGTAAACCATGTATGTATGCGTATATAAAGCACTTTTAATTAAGTCAATTACTTTCTGTGTGAAGAGATAGGAGTAATTTTTTTTGCAATATGCGCTAATGTTTCTAATTCATGTCGTCAGAAAGGAAATACACACTGGGAGTAGAAAGGAAATGCTTAAATGTGTCGGTGGTGGTGGTGGGTGGAAGAGGGGAGCGTCATAGCAAGTGCACTCAAATTTTGTTTGTTCTCAGATGAAGAATCAATGAAGCAACATGATATTTTAGCTTTTGCTGTTCTTCATCTACTACTCCACTTTGTTTTGTTTCAATATACCTTGCTTGCCATTGAATCACTTAAGTTACGTCAGGAGGATAGCCTCTTCTGGCTTCTCAAGTAAAACAATGTCAATAAGTCTTCTTTTCTACTTTCCTGTCTTCCTGATACACTCAAACTTTGCGGGTTTTCGCTTTCATGTCATGCCACACTCTTTTCCTTTTCAGCACAGCAAGCAAAACTGACTTGTACACACACTTTCTCTCCTTCAAATCAGGTGCGTTCTACACACTTGAAAATTGATTACTCTGTTGTTCTATTTATACATATGTGGATAGCGGAAGTAGTATATAGGGCATATCTGTTCTGTAGAGTAAAAGTGATGTCAAGAAAAGACAAATTCTGTCACCGGGAACAGCAAAAGGACAAGAAGCCAAACTGAAGAAGTTTTGGGAGAATTATTAAATGAAACCAAACAACAACGAGCGGGAAGCTGTTGACAAACGAAAGTACGCAGTGGAAAAAACAAATGATACCATATACCTCACATAGTTTTGCAGTTGGGACAGGAGGATACTGCGAAAAAGTATAAGAGCGTACTTCCTATTATTGCAGAGGTAGAGTTTTCTAGAGAGAGGCCTGCAAATATACTTGTAAAAGTTGTAGATAGTTTGTATTGATGTACACAAGTTGTATCTTCATGATGATATGATGACGACATTTTGTTTGATTCTTGTTGGCAATGTCAAAAGAGTCAAGTGAAGAGATGGCTGAAAAGTTCACAGAAAATGTTGCTCCAGCAAGTAGGTATTTTGCTTGGTTGACATAACAGAGAAGAAACTAAAGTAGTATTAGTATTATTTGTTAGTAGGTAGGTATTATTGGGAGATGAAAGGGAACCAGCGTAAAAAGCAAAGTGGAAAGTGAAGACAGTTTTCTCTGGAAAGAAAAGTGTGTTTTGGTATGTGACTCCTGGAATTTGTTTAAGGTAACAACTTTATTTGTAATTTGATTACAAGTACCCTTTTTTCAGAGGAATTCTCTTTCACAAAAACTTTGTTTCTCTCTTCTCTCCTCGTTACTATTAAAGCTTGCACTTTTCTAGGTACGTAACGTAGTACAGCAGTAATTACAGAATTGACGTTCATTAAGGATATGGGTACACTCCAGTAGCATAAATAATAAATTACCCGTGAATTTAGTGGGAAATAAATAAGTAGAGGAAAAGTAAATACATACTTGTGTGCAGGCAAAAAAAAACCTTTTAAGATTTCTTTCCTAACAAGCTTTTGCCAACAGACAGACAATATTATTTTGGTAAAATTGTTTGCACATCTTCAATCAGAATATTAACGGTATATACGACAATATGAAGAAGATTTTTAGTCGTAGCGCAACCATACCATATGCACACCAAATTGTCACATGAATGTCATCCTCGTTATTGCCACTAAAGTGACGAGATAAGTCACTTTTTCTACTTTTTCTTACCATATTATAGCTTTGTTTCTTTCTGCACTATTACTCCAATCGCAGAATAATGCACGTCCCTTTAGCATGGTATATCATTTTGGGTATTTATGCTCCTCAAAAAAATGGCGTGCGAGTAGTTTAATGTCACATCTTGTGAATTGTGAATGACAGATGTATGCGAGTAACAAAACATAAATGTTATGCACACAGAACATGCTAGTTTTACAAACGTGATATCACACCTTCTCATTTCTCCTCCATTCTCTGCTCACAATCACCACCAGTAAACTGCATAGTTTGTACATAAAAGCCCGCAGCGTCAACGTGTATAAAATTATGTAAATGGGTGAAGCAGTCTTCATTGTCATTGTGAAATGACAACGATGACAGCATCCATGCGACATGCATATTGCCATTTATTTGTTGAGAAGGAGGAACAAAACGCTATAATAAAAAAGCCATTCTTTTGTAATACGATATCTACCTGTC
Source organism: Lepidocyrtoides sp. E14 (assembly GCA_027743805.1). Taxonomy (NCBI): domain Eukaryota; kingdom Metazoa; phylum Arthropoda; class Collembola; order Entomobryomorpha; family Entomobryidae; genus Lepidocyrtoides; species Lepidocyrtoides sp. E14. Next base: position 14,643 of record JAHZMZ010001435.1, on the reverse strand, counting down.
CTACCCACCACTACCACCACAAAATGTATATTAGGTACATATTATGGATACTTATAAACAGGTATTTTATTTCTGTATTGGTATCTATTTTTCATATCCACTTTTTTCCAGAGTATCGCTTTCCTACTATAACCTGCTATTATCATATACCACAGCGACAAAGACTACAAAAAAGGCTCCAATATATGCATGTCGTACCATTTTTTCCAGCCAGAAAGCTATAATATCATGGCTTTTTGTTGAGAAGAAAAAAAATACCTGTGGTAAATGTAATGGAAAATTGTATGTGTGGAAAAATCTTTCTCACTCTCTCAAACTGTCAACATTACACTTTCTCTCTATGGATGTGCTTGTAAGGTCTATAGAAAATTGGTATAATGCTCACATAATATGATAGATAAAAGTATCATCTTTTCAACTTCTGTCTACTGAACTGCTATAACACTTTGCGTATAAAAGAACAAAAAGAAAACAGGTGGGTGCTGGATGGCCTATTAGGTACATATATAGGTACTGCCACTATATAATAAAAATGCCAAATTCATTTTCCCAAAGTTGTTTTTTACAACAAGCGTTTCCTTCCGTTATTCTCATCGGCAACTTTTATCTGTTGGCTTGGCTGTTTCGTGTTGATTGTCTGCATGCGTATGTACTTTTCTGTAAAAGATGCCCACTGTATTAGGATTTTAATACTTGTCCACAGTTTACATAATGAAGTACCTATACGCGTTCGTCCGTCAGTTAAAAAATAAAATTCCATCAGTGAGGATTCCATTTTCATTATGACATGTGTGATGAGATTTGGAGAAAATCTGGAGTAAAGTAATGAGTTTTATGACACTGACTGACTTTGTCATCCGCCATTTCATATCATGCGTCATAATCACATTTTATATTAATCAACAACAGTTTACCACATTCTCCGTGCCACTGCCACTACAGTAAATTTTAACATCATATATGTCGACGAGATTGTTACTTTTTACCTTTTTTACTCAACTTTTTTTTGCAATTTTAGCAACTTCCTTTTTTTCCTGTCCATGTGAATATTTATGAGTACATGTTTCTAAAAAGTTTGCTCACTAAAAACAAACTTCTGCAAGCAGAGAAACAGATAAAAATCACCAGTTCCAGCCATGTGGGTCTGCTGAAAGGTGTAAAAAGGGGAAGAAAAAGCACAGTTAAAATAATTTTAGTGCTGATTTTATGGCGGTGATGGCGATGGGAGGAAGAAGGGTAAAAAAAATCTCTGGTCGTCTTTGCATAATATTGTGTTGGTTTTCTGCTGTTGTGGTCTTGTACACTGATTTTTATGGATCTTCTTGAAAATCACACTGAAGCATACCACAAATCTTTTTTTTTCTTCAGCAAGTACATAATGCTGTCATTGTCATCCCATCACGTTGTAACAAAAGGAGAATAAATTTGAGTAGAACACGCGCACAAAAATTTTTCTGTTGTTGACTTACTTGTCGCATTGTGTAAATTTTAACGTTCATTTCAATCTGACCTTTTTTGCAGTGTTGTTGCTGACTTCTCACAGCATGTGAATGCAGATAATATTGCATTGTACAAATTTTCAGCTTTTATTACGTATTGTTGGAATTTTTATGGGAACGGTTACGACAAAAAAATGACATGCTTGCATTTTTGAGCAGTTACAAAAAACAAAAAAAAATTGTGCATTGCCATTACTCAAGAAGATGAAATAACAAAGAATACCAAAAATAGACATGATTAAAATAAAAACATGCTTTGTCGTTGTTAACTGTGTTATTGATTTTTTACGAGTTTAAAACAACCGGTAATGTCATAGTTCACACTTTGACAGAACGCGAAAAACCGGTAAAAAAATAACGAAACGTAGTTGGTGCTCTCATACTACTAAAACTAAAACGTAATTTCTTTGAAAATTGAAATAAATAATAATATGGCAAAATCAGCAGATATGTATACTTTACAATGCGTGACTGAACCTTAACCAGACGTCATTATTTTTATAACCTTACATAACACAGGCAAAAGTATTTTGAAATTCCTATGCACAGAAAGCACCACACGTGTACGTATGCATTTATACAATAAAAAGTGTAATAAAACATTTAGCTCGTATATTTTCAACTCATTTCACGTTTCACTTGTCTCAAACCCAAAAAATATGAAACATTCAAAATAACAAACATCAATTCTCCTCCTGAACCTTTCCAAAATAAAAACATGAGTGTACACAAAAAGTACTTGACAATGCTAAAATATATGAATTCCTTTTCACGCATTAAACTTATTTTATGCTATGTACTTATCTCCACATAACGCACTTTGCATTTTGAAAACAGCCAAACAGAACGATAATATGGAGTACGGTAATATTTTTTTTAGTATGTGTTCAGTGTTTTGGCATGCTGTCGTCGTACACAAATAGACTGTTGTGATGATGAAGAGAAGAGAGGAGATGAATGTAACAAGGTGGGTTTTTATGTGCTGTATGGATTTAGCAAGAAAAAGCAAAAACGAATTCTCCAACTACTACCTCCATATATACCATTAACTCTGTATTATACACAAACACGTGTGTAACTTAATAGCCTAACTTGTTAGCAGAAAGTACAATATTATCGTTTCATGCTGATTTTAACTGCGGTTATTTTTATTAGCTGAATACCTAATAGTCAAACATATAATTGCATAAGCCTTGTTTTAAGAAGTTTACGAATGTTTGTAAGCTTGTCATTGAATTTTATTTACTTACATAAATGCATGCACACATTCATGTTCAAATAGGTGTAGCTAAAGGAGAAGTACATTTTTAATAGCATCATGGAATAGATAAAACTATTTCTCTTTCACTACATATCCTTTTCCAAATTCGGTTTATCAGTAAAACTTAAATTCACGCTGACTTTTTGTTTTTTCAGAGTCAAGTGCATATTGCCATTTAATATTTGTCGTTATTATCGTGTTTCCAGTTTACACGAAAAAAAGAGAGAAACTCCAAGTAAAATTTTTCAAACATTGGCTTGGTCTTTCCTTCACGACGCCTACATCCCTAGTTGCATTTGACTTGGATCTTAAATTCCTACTACAGAAAAAACGCTTCATAGTAATATCAGTCGACGTCGTAAATAGCAAGTGGAATATGATAGTTTTTCTACAGATAAAGTTAACGAGGCAAAGATAAGCAGTTATTACAGTTTAGTTTACAATTCGATACAATATAGAAAATAACATCTCGTCCATATCCTCCTCCTATTTCAATGTTATCATCAGACAGACATTTGCCTGCCAAATTAATGTGTATTATTGGATCCCGTAAATACAGCATTTCTTTTGACAATTCGATAATCTCACTACTAGCATAGCATCTGGGGATATGCTTGGAATTTTCGGAATTTTTTTTTCTTGTTCTGTATAAACACGTACTTATTCTAGCTATCTATCTATCTATCTTCCATGTCGTATAAGATTATCTCTGTATTTCCCTGTGCTTATTACTTTATCTTCATCCAATTTCTAACCACACTTGAATGATCCCTTTTTTCCTTATCAAATTATAATGCTTCTCTACACAAACATGACTACATACCTATGTATATCGCATACTAAATAGAATTTCATTCAGTATAAAAACATTTAAAACAAGTAAAGTGAGAGATAAGACTTCAAGTTTCTTCCTCGCTTCTAAACTATTTTTTTCAGCCAATTTTCTCTTTTTAACGTCTCGTTTTGTTTACAATGCACACAGAGTAGAAGCGCATGTAATTTTGAATGTATGCGTGTGTGTGTATGCATGCACTACTCACTCTACCACACACACTCTGAAAAAGACATACACCACCAAATAACATATAGCTTTTGCATGATTCATGCAAGATTACCTTCTTTTTTTCGTACTCTTTTTTGCTTTTTTTCTCTTCTCTTGACTTTTAAGCACAAGTATTTCTGTTTTATATGGTTTACGAGGTTTCCTCCTGAATTCACATGGTCGTCATCATCATCATGATCATTGATGCTCTTTCTCCTCCTTGTTTTATATTATGTGTACATACGTCATGTTTATAATTCAAGGCACATTCCCATCTAAATATCCATCATCCATCTTTCTCCCTCTCTCTCTCTCTGCTCTCAAGAAAATTCTCTTCTTCTTCTTCTTGCAGTAACAGTTTCGCTTTACTTTTAGCTTGCTTTTTTTCCTGATATGCTCATTCTTCTTCTTCCGTTTACTTTCCTCCACTTAAACTATTCATCCGCATCCGGTCGGTCACATAGAAAGTAACTAATGTGTATGGAGAGACAGTGAGAGTGTATAAGATCAGCTCCTGTCTTCCAAAGCTTAACCCCCTCAGACCTCTTATTCCTATCTTACTCCATTGCTTTTTTATTATTTTCTGGAATGTAGAATGGGGCAAGTTAGCAGGAAGGAATAAGTAAAATGTTACAATTTAGCCAAAGTACATTCATATACCTAGCTATTTATCTATTAGACTGAAGAAAATTTCGTGGATATATTTGTTATGATGATCAAAATGTTTTGGCTCGTTTTCTCCAAGATTTTGATACATGACTTTGTGCTTGCTTGATAGCAGTAGAAAACTACATTCGAGCAAGCCAACAGCATGCATAGACATCATCATCATCACATCGTCATTCATATTCGTATATTATCATTTTTTTAAATGTTCTCCTTCTTATTATGTACATAAGCATCCGCAGTAGAAACACGGTTAAAATATATTATGAAGGGTTGCAGTAGTAGTGTAATAATAATAATATGTTATCCAGGGGCGCATGTTTAATAATTCCATTGGTTTGCATGTGATGTGGAAAATATATGAGTCTGCTCAAACTTGCATAAAATATGACCAGTTTAAGCTCACAACATTTTTTTAACATTTGCAAAAAAAATGAAGAAATCTTCAGTGTTCACTCATTCATTCATGATGATGATAGCACCACTACTGTTTAACTTGAACTATGATGTACCTAGATACTAAAATGTAAGACAGGCATACAGGAAGAGCTTAGGTACTTTGGGAAAGACGAAGAAGAAGAAAAAAAATTTCTAGTCAAGACACTGCTCCGGTTATCTTCCTGTATGCAAACCTACACAGTAGGTATGTCTTATTTTTTTAGTGTATGGGTGTCCTCTTCCTACTTCTCTGGAGTTTATATGAACTGGGTTTACTATTCTACTTTTTTATATTTTGGCTTATTGCCTTTAATGTTTCCAGTAACAGCCAAGCTACGGAATGGAATGAGATGATTTACATGTACTTGGTTCACAGAGGCACACATCAACATCATCATGATAAAAAAAGCAACCAGGAACAACAGCAGAGTAGACTAGACTAGCAGGCCACACACACAACCATGTGAATAATGCAAAAAGAATACACACGTCGGACGCGTTTCCACTCTCTTTCTTGAATGGTATCCTTTTGCCTTGTTTGCTAAACTGAAATGTAAAAGTCAGCTAGGAAAAAATAGACTTTTTTGAGATGAGATAGAGATAATATACCTTCATATCGGTGTGTCTGTTATTTTTTTGTAAATACAAAACGAATCGGTTCTCCATGGAATACCAATGGTAAAAACGTAATAAAAATGTGAGTTTGATTGTGGTGGCACTCTGGCATTTCTACTACTCTCACATGAAAACAAAATATGTAACAACAAGCCTACTTGAAATTTTGAGGGAGAAGCAAAAAATAAAATGCTTGAAACGTGTTTATAAGAAAGGGTGTTGGTGTTTGCACTAAATATGCTTTTTGTGAGGAACGGGAAACTATTTTAAAGAAAAATTGCTTAAAAGGTTGAAATAGGTATAATGTGTTACTTTGCTAAAGCGAGGCTATTTAACTGCATAGTCTTGTGTTTCACTGGTCGTTGTACTAAAACATGGAGAACAGTCGCCACCATTATCATCTTCATGATGATGATCATCATCGTCATTGCATAGCTCATATCTGTTTCAAGAATCTATTGCTTTAAACAGTCAAACTTGTAAGCTTTCTTCTGCTTCTGGCTGTACGAATGACTAATGGCAAGTAGGAAATCTGTAAAAAGTGCCATAAAACGTGAGCAGTGAACAGAAATTGAGAGAGCAAAATGGTCGATGGAAAAAGTATGGCTTGCTTGTAGAGAGGTAAGAAAAAAAACTTTAGAAAAGGAATGTTTCCAGAAAACTGGACTTAAAATGAGCTACTTGGAATATTATGTAACGCAATAAAAAAGGTGGTGGTGTGGACGTAGGCATAATAAGAGCAGGAAGGAGGCAGTAGGGATTACTAAAAATGACTTGGTTTAAAAAAACTTGGATTTTTAGAGTTATCGGACATGGAAGTGAACGCAGACACACACACACACGTAACAAGTAGATTTGAATGGGAAGAGAAGAGGCGAAAAAATTTTTGTCCTTCGTTCTCAGGACAAGAAAATAAATCCAAATGGTACCAAGGATTACATAATATACTGAAGGTAGCAAGCAGCAGCATGACCACTTTGTCCATGTTTTGTTCTTACACGCTTTGCTGTAGGTTTCACGCAAAAACACACTTTTGTGATACGCACTTTTACGTCATGTCATGCCCATTTGAATTTTTATTGGAGCTGCAATAAAAATCATGCAACGAGGGTCTCTCGTGTGTGTGTATGTGTGTGTCTATATCTCCAATGCTGTAAGATTCTTAATGTGTCTAGGGGCTGGCTAATCCCTTCAGTTTTTTTTCTTCCTCTGCAGAGACCCATCACACACTTCTGGCATTTCTCAAAGCGTACATATCTTCCCTGAAAAAATCCAGAAGTTCATGAGAAATTGAAAACAAAAAGGCTTAACGTGTTTCTTTTGTGTTAAGCCCCTGCTACGATGATCCTTATCTCCGTCTTCCTAGAAAAAAACATTTCTTTAAAATAATGTAAATGTTATAGTGTCGGCTTTAAAAATTATTATTATTATTATTACAGAGCGATAGAGAGTCAGGGACAAACAACAGAAAAATCAGAGCATCATCGTAACATAGTGTCGTTGTGGACATCATCTTGCATATTATTTATCTGGGTCTAATATATCTTTTCTACTACTACTCCATTTTGCGTCTTCTCTCGTACAGTGTACCCCTCTCTTTTACCTCTTGCTAAAGTCCCTCCTCATAAAATATTTAAACAAGTTGAGCAGGCAGAGAGAGAGCTTATCCAGTGAGTCAGTGGGACTCTCTGCATGCCAGCTCAGTCAATCTTGTCTACATTTTCACATGTCCATGCATAAATTCATCAAAATAGGACGAGAGAAAAAAGGATGGATAGAAAGAGTGGAGATTTTTTTTCTCACTCAAAATACTCTAAAAATGACTTTATGATTTCTAAAAAGAAATAAAAATACAACAAAATAATGCATTCACATCTTCATGACATAGTCATGAGTAGCAGTGCATACATTAAAAGACAAGAGCTACTAATGTTTTGCTCAATTTAGTTTTAAGATTTAAAAACGTTTTAAAACAAAAATGCGTAGAAGTAGTAATAATAATATTACTTACTCTTTTTTTTCTCTTTTACTTCTTGTGAGAAGAAACAGAAGAGGAATGAAATGGACTGGGAGGAATCCATTAGAGCTTAATTCCCTCGTGTGATTACAATTGCTGTTATTATTACCCCAGTGCCACTTAAAAATCCTTCCAGCTTCTTCCTCCTGCGTCGCCGTTACATTTCCACATAATACAGACAATGAAGCCTGGCCAGAGTCAGACAGACGGTCTGACTGTGACTATTTTTAAATGACTAAGGTTCTCACTCACTTATTGCTTCTGTAAGCTCCATTAAATAATCCCATCGTACTACTAATTCCTTTTTAGTAAAAATGGACTTAAAACAAAAAAAAATACTTACATAATGTGATTCAATGAAAAACGTAACTAATATGCGGACCTTTTTTCTACATTACATGAGCATTTAAGCTAGGCATCTGGTTTTTATGTAATGATTGCTGGTAAATAGCTGTCGATACAAAAATGATGACAAGCGAGGATAAAGGATTATTTTTGTGGAAAATACAATGTCAACTGGCGCATTAGTGGGAACTAATCATCCAGAAAAAAGGTAGAAAACACGTCATACTGCGTGGATACATTAACAATATTACATACAAAATGTGCCCTAGAGTGGCGGTGGTAAACTTATGGCTGAAGTAAACTTACCTTAGGTACTTACACATCTGTCCACCTTGTACATATTTTTCTACCTTGGTGTACCTGTTGATACCATCACCATCATGAGTGCTTGTACTTAAAGTCTCCAGTGATGACGATGACGGTAATGGTGACGATGATGATGCTGGTTGACGATTAGCTTAAAAATGAAACAAAAGTCAAAGTCATTCTTGTCGTCATTTTGTCTTGAAAGAGAGATAAATAGGTAGAAAAAAATGAGATTGAGTTGGAGACAGTTTCCCTGCTGAAGCATATCAACATTCAATGTTGAACATTGTCATTCTCGTCACCACCATTACCGTCTTCTCGACGATGATGACAATATAACCAAAAAGTTCATTTAATGGTGTGCTTCCTTGTTTTTTTTGTCACAGCTTTATACAGACTGTGCGTAAAGCAAGTACAGCGCCATAATAATAATAATGATGATGATCATCATCATCACCCTCAACCAAGTGGAGAGGAGATCAAGTGGACGATATAATAATGTGATAGATGCTCTGATAGAAGATGAGATGGAGAAAGATTTCTTCTTCTTCCTTCTTTTTGGTCCAAGCTCCTACTTCTACAACTACCTACTTCACTGAGCAAACATAATAATATAAATACGAACCTAACAACTACATGGGAATTCTCCAGAGAGTTGACACAGAGTTCTTGTCTAGTAGTAGTAGTAGAAAATGGTCCATTACATATTACTTGATTTCATGAGGACACTACTAGATAAACCTTGAGTATCCACATGCACTCTTGTAGAGCTCATCTTTCTTATTTATGTGATATAACATGATTGCTAGAAACAGAACAAAAGTGATATTGTCAATGTGCAATACCCATATTGTATAAAGTTTCATCTATTTTGCTTGCTGTTTAGCTTATAGTACATGTTAGTAGTTTGGTATATGAGCTTTCGGCTATTTGACTAGTACAACCACCACTAGAATGACGTCGATCATTCTGCCGATGATGATGACAATGATGATGATATAACAAAACGAAACCAAGACGAGAAAGAAAAGAAAAACAAGTCACAATAACAAAATGCTAGTCACTCTCTCAACATCAACAGCTCTCTTTTTGATTACGAGAATGAGAGTGTGTAATAGGCATACTTAATAATATATATCTTTGGGTATTTTATGCGTGTGTGTGTATATACTTGACTCTTTCTTTGTAACTTGTTTTGTAGCCATCCATTCATTCATTCATTCTTCTTTTTTTCTCCGTTTTACTACAAATGAAAAACCATTTGCTTTTATAAGCACGGTTCTTCATACCTATATAAGTTTTGTTGTTGCTGTTGCTGTTTGTGTTTTTGAAAAGGAAATTGGAGAAAAGAGAATTTAATAGCTCGCGTGTGTTTGTCTACACATTATACATGACTGACTGTTTTTTCACTTTTTTTTCTTGGTCTTCTCCACTTTTTTTTGTTGTTCAGGATGACAGAAAAGAAAAGGAAAAAAGTGAGTCACAAACACAACAATAAGAGGAGAGAGAAGGTCCATGAAATTGGTACTTACTTCTGCTGCTGCTGCTACTACTCATAGAGTTCATGCTTTTGCTAATAAGTCAGTGGATTTAACTGTTCTAGTAGAGTGGCGCTTTTGGGACTACTGTAGTGCTCCTGCTCTCCTTTTTTATGTCGTAGTATAGTCAAAGTTAAGAAGAAGAAAGAAAGAAAGACAAAAAAGTTTGCATGCAGCAAGTTGAATCATCGTGATGATGATGATGATGAAGGTTTGTTTGGTGGATATGTCTTTCTTGCTGGGTTGAATATATTCTTCTTTTACGGTTTTTTTTCTTTTATCAAAAGTATATTTTTTTCATCTACTCTTCAGCTACTATACATTTTTTTTCTCTTACGTTGGACATCATCATCATCAGCATCATGTTATGGATGAAAATGGAAGAGGAGAAGAGTAACCGGTCCCTTGAAGCACTTTTTCCGAGCTTGATGAGACTCACGGGAAATAACGGAGAAAACCTATAAAGGCGACGCTTGTCACGGAATAACAAAAGGATACAGAGCGAGAGAGAGAGAGGAAAGGCAAAGGAGAGGGAATATTATAGACAGTTTTGTACAAACAATGCAATATAGTGTGAGTATGTGTTACGTAAAAAAAGGCAGAAAAATGTGGATTGTGCAAGGCAATGTATCTAGAGGCCTAGTCAGTTTAAAAAACTTGGATATATAGGTTTACCGAAAGTAAGAATGTCCTTAAAACTCTGGTGAATTTTTTCCATCTTTCTTACTTCTTTTTTTTGCTGATTTATTTATAAGCAAGAGATTCTCTACTAGAGCTGGAGTATATATCCGACTTTTCATTTTACATTTCAGCGAGTCCTTTTTTTCCAAACCGAAACACGGAAGAAAAAATAGTTTTTTTATCTTCGTCCTTTTTACTTCCTTGTGGCTTTAAAAATGCATTTTCCTCAATTCAACTCCAATCCACTCCACATTATGCAAGTCAAAAAAGCCCGCAGTCCTTTCGTTTGTCCTCTGGTCGTTGTCCGAAACGGAATAAGAATAGAGAAAAGAGAGGACAGACCAGACCATAATTATTTTTCAGCTTCCATTCCCATCCTGAATAAAATGCATTATATGCAAGGATAATGGTCTTATCTTGACTTTGCTATTGACTCTACTTTTTGTGCATGTCGGACTTTTTTTGGAAAGCAGTGGCAGCATTGAAATGATAAAATAATAATAATAGTAGTAATATAATGCAGTAAAAGAAAGACAGATATTATGTGCAACTTCATAGAAAGGAACATAGAAAAGCAGAAACGCAGTAGTACTTCTGATAAATAATGCCCTAGTGGTGCAAAGTCATCATTTATTTTTACTTTTCGTCAAAATGCAATAGAAAAAATGTTGAAATTTTTGTTACTCTTCTCTTTTTGCTGCTAGCCTTCTTACATGACTTTTCTCAATGTCCTCGTCGTAAATAAAAGTGCAGAAGAGCATAATAATATAGCGAGTAAGATTGTAATCGTTTTAGACTGCTTCAAAAAAAACGACCAGCTTCTTATTATCATTACGCTTTATATTCTTTTCATCTGTATAAAGTCGTCCTTCCTTCTTTCGTTCCAGTCTTTTTTGGCCAAGAAAGGCTCCCGCTGTTCTATTTTGTTGAAATGTCAACCCCCCGGTAATAAATCTTTTTAAATGACTTGTCCAAAAAATCACGCTTCTTCTTTAGTTCAGTTTGACTGAGCATTACTACCACCACCACCAACATCCAATTCACTTGCACATTTTTATGGCACACATAGTAATCACACTACTATCTCTGCGAACGGTTAATATAATACATACAGACAGACACATACCTTCATGATTTCATTAAAGTGTAATACAACTGGTGAAAAACTAAAGTTGAAAAGGAAGATGAAAAATAATACAAAAAAGCAAATGTTGGCTACAGCTTTCAAAGTAGATTTACCCGCTGGAGATGTCCGCTTATTGAAGCAAAAATGAAAGAGAAGATAATCCCTTGTGGAATGGGATTTTGAATTTCAGCATCGGTAATGTTCTACTGACGACGGGGAGAACTATTCTAGTTATTCCTGCGCTATAAGTGTTATTACGTACGAATATCAGTTTTGTTCTCATTTTATCCACACCTTTTATCAAAAGTTAAGAACATCATTGCTGGTTGCTGTGATTAATATTGGCGACGTTATTGTTGTTACATCAATTTTCGGTATCTTAACGAACAAAGATGAGTTAAACCTCTGGTGTTAAGTTCTTGCAGTACAGCGGGTAGACCACGACCACACTATTAGGCAATGATTACTAGAGTATCTGCACTGCATTAGTCAACCAACTTGGAAATAAAAAATGACAATTAGCCAATGACAATCTTACATGTCTGTACATTTAAACTATCGCCGATTTGAAAAAAAAATGTATAATATCAAATATAGCCGTTTTTATTTTTAGACACCCTTTAAAAAATTATTTCAAACTTTTATTAATGCAATTTCTTGTATTTTTACTACTGTTACCATTACCATTAGCAAGCTTGCCCGATTATTTTCAGTTTTACCAAAGAAGCTGTTAAATCCCACGAAGACGAGTAACTCCAAACCTAGGAAAAAGTGAAAAAAACGAGCAAAATTTTTATGATAATTCTCAGTCAGGTCTCAATCTCACCAGCAGCCGCTTTTACTGTAATCTGCATTCTGTAACGTAAGTAACCTAAGCTGAGTGAACGGGCTTGTTCCAATAATGCATGATTAAGAGAAGAAAAAAAACTATATAATATGTAAATAGCTATATGTATATCATTATTACGCACCTACAACGTAGTACGTTTTAGGTGGTGGTAGGTGTTACTTGAGTGACTTTAAAAGGGCCCTTAACGATCCTTTTCTGTTTGAGGTTAACTGTTTCTTTAGCTGACTAATCACTTTGTTCCCTTTCTCCACGGACTACTTTTCCAAGACACTCCTCACACACAAGAACAGGATCTTCTCTCTCTTTATCCTTTCTTTCTCGCCAAACTTTTATTGTCTTACGTGAATCCATAATAAAATACGTTACCTATATCTCTTTCCTCCTTTTTTATAGAGTATCAAAAAGATCCAGTTTGTAGAAAGAGGGGAAAAAACGAGGGAAGCAATTTGATTCGTGATTGAACGGATCGACGAGAGAAAAACTCTTTTCTTTTCTTCCTCTTTTCCTGCTTACATTACACTTGAAAAGCATACCGTACCACTGACTTATAGTAGTGCCTACTATCGTCATATTATCTTTATACATTCATATGCCATACCAATTTTTCGCGTTTCTCTTCCAAGGATAAACGAATTGAGTCAGTGTCTCACGTCTATTTTTGTGATTAGCAATACAAAAGCCTTATTTTTTTCTTCATGCCTGCTTCGTCGATTTACTATCTCTGTTCGTTCCTTTGGTTTTCTTTGCAGAGGAACAAGAAGGAAAAGGTGAATGCCTGCTTAAAGCTTACCACTTTTACTTACCTGGCCTGTGTGCGTGGATGGATCATCAAAGGCGGTACCATACCACCACCAGCACTAGTGTGCCCAATGAGCACTGAAGCTTAAGAAAACCTCTACCATCTTCCACCAGCAGCAGTAGCAGCACTCTTATTTCCTATATAGTTAAACTAAACACAGCAGCAGCATTAGCATGACTTCCCAAAGCTGTAATTAATCTTTCTTAATGGGTGATCTAACCGTCTCCTTTGGCTCCTCCAATACTCACTTACCACCACCACCGCCGCCACCACACACACACGCAGTCTAACGAAACCAAGTAAACTTAAGAAGACACTAACTAACATTTTCTTCTTCCTCTATTTCCTTCCTTCCTTCATTTTTTTTTTCTTTTTTGGTTATTCCAGTATAGTAATAGCACACAGCTCTCTTTCCTCCTGATCACCAGCATCTGCTTCCAAAGATAATTCTGTAAAAAAAGAAGAGAAGATTCTTTAGTGCTAAAAAAGGAAAAGAATGGCAAGAAAGGATTTTTTTGTGATTAAAACCGCCAACAAAAAAAACCTGGCAATGAAGACAGTTGATACTGGGAGAGAGAGAGAGTCTTTCTCATATAGAGATGTGTATAGAAAAAAAACCGAAAATTGTGTTTTTTTCTCCTTTGTCTTGGTTTTACAGTAGGAATAAATTTAAAGGATAAAAATTAAGAGAGAAGAATGTAGTAGCAGTAGTATTTATATGGCAGTTTGGAATGCATGAAAGAAATTCAAAACAGTTATTTTTTTGCTCAGAGTAGGAGTAAAAGATGTAATAAAAATATAAGGAGAAAGAGATGGAACGTGATATGGAGCACAAGAAATAAAGAGAAACATCAAGTTTTTTGTTTTCAGTTTTGTAAAATACTAGTAAGCTAGAAAGTGTTATGTGGTATGCATGTACCTATACAAGTGTGCTGTATGGTATAGATATGGTGGAAAGATGTTGATGATGAGAGATGTAGAGAAAAAGGGAAGAGGGCAGGGCAACTCGGGTTAAATTTCAAGTTTTTTTTTATTATTTTCTCCAGAGAAGTTATGCTGTGCAAGCCAGTCTAATATGGAATTTGAAGCAACAATATTATTGAATTATGAGTCTTCTTGTGTCATTAATGCGTTCGTAATGTGGTCATTAAGCTTTATTTCGTTTTAACACCCTCTCATACTCTTTCGTTTAGTTGAGGTTTTAACATCATCACTGTACACCACCCTATTTGCTACACTTTCACAAAGATATGTGCCTTGTTCCTATTGTATGTTACAGTGACAGTATATATTTTTTGGAAAAGACAATTTATTATCAGTAAAGATATTTTATATCTGCGAGTATTGGCTTAATGGTTGTACGTACTGACATTATTTTTACAACATATAACTAAACACAGGTGAACATTTCGGGTAGCAAATTTAAAATAGTTAAAAATGGCATTAAAAATGCAGCAAGG
>JAHZMZ010001434.1:0-14035 GCA_027743805.1 Lepidocyrtoides sp. E14 | reverse complement strand
ATAGGATATTGAATATTAGAATAAAATTAGAATAGTTCGGGTGTGCCTTTAAATACTTTAACTTTCATGTTCTATTCAGCTAGGGTAGTACATTTGATTTTAATATCATTTCATAAACATTATGTTTGCTTAGTGCTCAATTTACATGATATTATAGCTAGCTGTTTTTATTGTATTTCAAACAAGTTCAACTAATTTTATTGACGATTCACACTTAATAATGATATGATTTTTAGTTTAGTACGGTGACATTTGACACTACGTTCTATATTATACGTTTTACACATCATGATGGTCGGATACAGGAATAAATACATTTTCGTTTGTAAAAAACTATGGTGTGCAGATCTACAACATTTAAAACAATGTTACATTTTCAAAGCCATATAAAGAGCTTGTCAAATTAAGTCATAAAACCGTAATTTAAGTAACTTGAACTAAATTTTTATGACAAGGTGTTTTAAAAATGGGGAGGGGGGGATATGATCAAGTTCCTTTCTATTCTTTCGCATTTCCGATGAATATGCTTTGATGGAATATATTTTTGATAACGTTTAATTTCAAAACTATTGTGCTTGTCAGTAGTAAGTTTCAAAGTTTTTTTTCCAATTTTTTTTAATTTTTAAAAATAAGTTAGGTATGCTATTTTAACTCACATGATTACTCTGTACACATAATATGACTTATAATGTAAAAATTGCCAACTAGCCTCTTTTCAAGTTAACTNAATTTTTAAAAATAAGTTAGGTATGCTATTTTAACTCACATGATTACTCTGTACACATAATATGACTTATAATGTAAAAATTGCCAACTAGCCTCTTTTCAAGTTAACTATTTACTTACTTAACTTTTATTATACTTATACATGCATAATACATGTATTTAAAATACTTTGTTTTGCGGGCAGATGTGTACGTCCAATTAACCGTTGCTTCAAGGTATTTTTCCTTGTAAATGGGCATCTTGAGACCAAAAAAGAGATATACCTGTCTATATGTAGATAATTCGGTTGATGTATGCATGGCTAGACACCAAAAAACGGAAGATGCATCACTCAAAGGAAAAAAAATCTACAAATTACGCTTTTGTAGCAGTATATCTTGGTTTGCCCCTGAGAATGAAGCTTGACACAAGAATTTCCTGTACGTTTTTATTTGCCTGTATCTACAAATGCGCAAAGGTTGTAGTGCAATGATGTTTATAGCAAATAATAATTGGACGTAAACTGCGGAGGTGGCTTGTTTTGGTGTTTTGAGGACGACAGGACACACTTAAATACTATAAATGGTTATACTGATGCCAATTACTATAATAACGACTGTACATATTTGGCTATACGTAGACATGACATAAATATATTGAGTGAGGATAAAATGATAATGATATTGCACCGTTATCTTAAAAAATTAGGTAAAAAATTAGTAGTTATAATGGTTTTGGTGATGATGATGATGATGAGATGTGGGGGTGGGATGGACTCTTTCCTTAGGCTTTTCTCTTTTTTTACGAAGGTGAACTAGGTCGATCTCCTTGTGATCCACTAGTGGCCTGTTTCAGGAAAGGTCTGTGAAGCTCTGTCAGCGACGACATTCCAAACAGATTCCCAGCCCCTTTACCACTGGAAAGAGCAGCAGCGCTTAATGCTGCCGCATTAGCTGCGTGCATTGACATAGCTGCAGCGCTTGTAAACCCGTGAAGTAAGCCGGGAAATAGAGAGGGATGAGGATGATTTAGGGCGGGATGATGAGGATGATGTGGAGGTAGATGTCCAGGGTGCGGAAGTCCAGGTGGCCCGACTCCACCACCACCACCATGCGCTGGACTTGGAAGTGGTCCCAGTCCCAAACTCGCCACTGGGATGGGTATAGTGGCGGGTCCAAAATTTGGGAATGATCCACCAAACAAAGGATGATTTGAAAACGAGGTGAGTGGATGGTGAGGATTTAATGGTGAATGATTATTGTTATTCAAACCGCTAATATTATTATTACTACAGTTGGTTGGAGAGGGTAAACTAGTTTGCGAGTTGTTTGATGAGGGAGCCGGAGGAGGAGGACTGTTTGTACCCAAACTCAAATCACTTTCCGAACCAAGTTCTGATGGAATCGGAGACTGCGGTGGAGTTTTGTCATCGTGCTCATCCGTATCAGTTGATTCTGGTCGCTTTCCTACTAAACCCAGGTGGTGTTGGATTCTAAAAATAAAAAAATAATAAAACAAGCTCATATGAAATCCCGTTCATTACCAAACAATTCATCAATTCAGCTATCGATTTCAGCCCATTTTCATCTCCACAATTCATATTTTTTTTCAAAAAAATAAACAGCAAGGTTCTCAGGTGTGCCAGGTACGCTCACAAAAAACTTACAAATAGCGCATCATATTAAAGAAAAATCCTATTTCTCAGTCAAACGCGATTCACGGGAAATAGAGTCGACTTTACCAAAGTAGGTAAGAGCATTTAACATTGAAACCCCCAAAAATTAAACCATCATCATCATTATACAGCACACTTGCATTAATGGGTTTCTTTTCTGTGTTCCTTCCATAATGAAGTGGACCTTCCTTCCTTTTTTTCTCAATGGAACACTTGCACGCACCCAAAAGCCCAACAATACCATAAATACAACAATCATCATCGTCATCAACATCACATCATAATAATAACCATATTAGAATAAGTAAATGTAGCGTGCTGGCTTGGCTTAGCTTTTAATATTGTTCTTCATGACTGGCCTGACTAGGGTATTCATGACACAGCAGCGATACCACAGCAGTACATACACAATAACCACAAAACAAAACGGATATGAGGTACGACGACAAACGAGGCGAAAATATTTTCGAAGATAGCTATGTATGCATATATAAGTATTAAGAATGGTAAACGAAATGAATGAAAACTCACAATCAGTCGAGTTTGAGTATAAAGTGAAAAGAATGGAATTAATGGCTCGTTTGTACACTTTTTGTTTGATGGTTTTACGGTTTTTCTCTCACAGCTTAAAAGCTGCCGTTCCGTTGTAGTAGAGTAGAGCAGTTGAGAAAGGAATAAGTGTTAAAAGTAAGCAAAGTATTAAGTAATCTGATAAACACACAGGAACTTTACTGCTGCTTCTGCTGCCACTGCCAAGTATACAGACCAGACCTGAGCAGAGTAGCAGTAGTAAAATAAAATAATTCTTGTTGGTTTTTCGTTTTAAGCTGTTAGGTGACAATAATACGGTTTTATAGAGCATGTATTTAAGTAATACGGGGTACATACATTGTTGTTGGGAATGTTATTGTTGTAACTTAATAGAAAATATGTACCATGTTCATTCTTCTTTCAGACAAACACGCAAATGCTCAATGAATGCATTTTATAATGTACAAAACTGTTGTAGATGATCAAGAGAGATGAAGACGAGAAAGAGAGAGAGGGAGAAGGAAGAAAAAAAAAAGCTTTTTTCGTTTTTGACATTGACAAGCCATATTATCGACAGGAGAGACCAGGCCAGGTTAGGCAAAGCAAAATGAGAGAAGCGTTTTCTGGAGCTGCATATACGTTCATCGCATGCATGGCAATAGTCCAACTAACTTACCTACTCATATTAACAGACTCACACAAGCTAAAAATGTATGAGTGAGTGAAAGGAACTCTTTTAAAATGTGGAAATCAGAGCAGAGATCAAGTTAAGTTGGTAAAGTATAAGTAAATAACTAATCCTAGAGAACAGATTAGGTATTTTATGAAAAAAATACAATGATAAATACCACAACTGTTATACTGCTGCTGCTACTGCTGCTGTTAGAAAAACCACTGACTACGATTATTGAGTCAGCGAGCAGCAGGCAATAATAATGCAGCATGTGAATGGACATTTTGTTCAAAATTTCAAAGGGACATTTGATACCTTCTTAAATTCTCGTATCATATCATGTCCTCTTCTCGCGATAATGAGTGATTCAAAATATTCTAAGACCTAAACTATACCCAAAGTAATAAAGGCTTTTCTTTCTTTTCCCTTCGTTGTATTGAGCCAGTCTTCGTTGAAAGAAGAAAGAGTCGGATTGAAATGGAGCTGCTAATGTATGAGGAGGGTCATTATTATTATTTTTGGGACTTTGAAAAATATTTGGATTTTGGAATTTAGTGGGATTACCACATTATATAAGAAGGATTTTGACAAGTTTTTGACAGCTTCATAATAATAATGATAATTCGATATCCGATGATTTTTTCGTCATGTTGAAAATCTCTATCGTGGCTTTAAAGTGAATTCTTAAGGGAATCATCACCGTGTCCTTTTGATGGGGCCAGCCTTTAGACTAAGATTAGTTTGAGCTTTATAGAACAATGACATAATCCCTTTCAATTTGACAGGGAATTGTCTAAGACGAGATCGGATTAGTACTACTAATTAAAATTGCATCAAGACTTAACTTTTTCATAAGGAATAAAACTTAATAATAGAAATTTAATTTTAAAAGGTGACTGGAATCATTCCAGTTTCTACGAATAGGTAAGCAATCATTTTTCTACCTTCAAAAGATTATAGTCAACTCACGGCAAAATTTCATCTGTCTGTACCCATTATAGTGTGTATTGTTTGTTCCACACTAATCCCTTCTCGACATTGCATTACTTTTTACTTTGGACAAGCACAGAATGATAATTATATTATTCCAAAGCAAGCTTCAAATATCATTATTTCATGAAAATTTTTCTTGAAAAATTTCCTTCAAATTAAATAAACTAGATAGACTATCAGCTAAGGATAAAAAAAATCGGGTACGTCATGATTCAAATAAGACATTAAAGCGATACTACGAAATGAAATGTCTACTGCCAATGACTCAATTTCTTGGATATACAACTAAAAGTCAAAATCCTAAACACCCAAACCACCGTAAAAAGGGCAAACACGTACAAAAAAGTGCATGGAGCATGTGTATATTATGGCCAGTTTTGACCATTTGTATTTTGTTTGCTTCAGGCAAAGCCAAATTAATAAATACTGCATGGCAGATAAAAAAAAGAAGCAGCAGCAGCCATCATGATTTTTTCCGCTCTCTGTTTAAGTTTAGTAAACTCACTTTTGATACGATTTGCTCAGTGGTTTTGGTTTTATGGTAATAGGTAATCACAAAATTTATCCTCATCATGAGAAAATGAGAGAGAGAGAGATGAGCAGGAGGAGGATGAGACGAAAGACGACTGGTTTGACCACTTTTGTGGTTTCTTTCTTTATATCTTCCAATACACACGAGATGAGGATGATGATGATGATGATCATGAGCGGATAAAAATTGTAAGCCGTGCCATCAGGAAAGCAAGCTTATTAGATGATTTTACACGCAAAGGTAACATTACATTGCTTGCTATTCTATATCGTTTAATCTCACGCTGAGCCTATAAACCGAATCCGAGAGATTTTTTTAAACAATATATTATTACTCTATTCTATCCTTCTTGCCATCTTGCTTTTCTATATTTTCTCTCTCATCATCACTGCTCTCTGAAACCATACAAAATATTAAATGTAGAGTGCCGACAAAATGGAGAAAAATGAAATGCTCGAAGAAGAAAATTTTGTGCAAAAAATTGATGGAGACGGTGTGTCGCAGCAGACGCCAGTTTGTATACTTGTACCATGCACATTTGTTCTGGTCATCGTCATTATCATCATCATCATCATGTCCGCCGTTTGTATTTAATATATTATCGTGCTCATTTTTCTGCTCAGCAGTAACATTTCAACTTTCAACAAATCCCAGTTGAGAGAGAGACTATATTACAATGTAAGTAATTACATTGTTGTTACAAAAAAACCATGAAATATATACGACAGCGTACTACACGATATAGAGTCTTGTAGGAATTTGTAAGGTAGACGAACCAAGCAAGGTAATAAACGAGGGAGGAAGAGAGAGAGGGAGAAATAATAAAAATGAAATAATCAAAAAGATGACACGACCAACAAGCATGAAACACCAACCATCATCATAATATGTATCGTGTTTTGTTTCAAAGGTAGTTGGCTAGAGAGAGAGAGAGAGAGAGAGGAAGAAAAAAAATGCTAAATAATATGGCGTATTTTTTTCATCAAATATAAATTCCTTTTTTTTCTGCTTAGTATTTACTAGTCATTCGTCTGGTTTTGATAAGTTGAGATGAGGATAGAATGAAGAAACAAGTTTCATTTCATGTTTCACGTTAATTTTTTTGCGAATGAAATATGTACCCAATCCAAAAATCCAATATCAAAGTATCTAATCTACGATGCTGTGGACATGCTGAAGAAAATGAAATGGAGTCCTGTCACGAAAAAAAGAAAACATTAGCAGCAGCAACAGATGAAAATGAGATTGGCTGAAAAGGAAGAAATAAAGTAATCTATAGTCTTATAATAAATAATAAAAAGATACAGAGAGAAGATTTGAGAGGATGAAATGTATGACGTAGTATGTACTACAACAAGAGATTAGTATAATATTTTATCTCATTTTCTATTTATTCTCATATTACTGATATTATGCGGATGATGGTAATATTTATAAAGTAGAAGTTGTAATATCACCTGCTGTTTTGTGTTAGGATTTTCTTTTTTTTTCTGAAGAGAAGCAGTAAAACAGCATGCAAGTAAAAATTTTTAAAACTAATATAATGATCCGTTTTACAATTTTTGTACTGCGATATTGCATAGTTATGTAAGTAGTATTATACAGTAGTAGTTTTGTTAGTTGTTACAATTTTGGCTGCTGTTGTTCTTCATGTCAAAAATTTAATGAACATGTCTNTAAACTAATATAATGATCCGTTTTACAATTTTTGTACTGCGATATTGCATAGTTATGTAAGTAGTATTATACAGTAGTAGTTTTGTTAGTTGTTACAATTTTGGCTGCTGTTGTTCTTCATGTCAAAAATTTAATGAACATGTCTTCGTTAACTTTATCTTTAGTATTGTAGATTAATGTTAGTAGTCAAGGTGAATTTGTTTTTGTGGGGGTAAAATGGAAGAGAGAAAGTAGTACTACAGTCTTTGATAGTGGGGAAATAATGAACGACAACGTTATCATTAAACGGTAACGGTAATTATTGGATGCCGTCTAAAACCCAAACCAACGTTTAAGATATTACTGGTTAGCAGGTTGGTGGTGCTTCAAATTTGTGTATGTGATGCAGTGCAGATAGATACTTAATGATTTGACACGTAATATATGATACATAATTAATTAGTATCATGGATGGTATGGAACTGGAGCATAAGTTTTCAGAAGAACATGTCATTTACGAAAGATATTGATATTGTGAAAACTAGTTTTCGCAATAATTGAATTGAAAACTCCCTTTCGCAACATTACTGCTTTAACTGTACCATATAAAAAGAAGCATCTCTTGAGTATAAATCTACCTTGTGAAATGGATTTCTAAAAGACAATAAATTTACTATAATAGTTGATTTAGTCTAGTAGCAGGAGCAGCTTAGAATAAATATCGAGCATTATGAAACGGCGATTGTTCATCAATTTAAAGCACCAATAATTTTTAAAACAAATACACATTTACAAAATACGCATATTATGCAAAAGTAAGAACAAGCAACATGAACAAAACAAGTGAAATACTTGTCTAAGCATTATCTCGTGTTTACTAGAAATAATAACGTACGATGAATGTGTTGGATTAAAAAATAGAACAACCGATCAAAAAGATTGGAGAGGGTAAAAAAAAGTTGTAAACTCTGCAAGTTTTACTTTATGAATTGTCACTCCAATTGATTAGCTCTATAAAAAGAGTGCATAAATGAGCCATGCTCTGTTCCTCTTTCGGTTGATTTGTGGTAAAAAAAGTTGTAAACTCTGCAAGTTTTACTTTATGAATTGTCACTCCAATTGATTAGCTCTATAAAAAGAGTGCATAAATGAGCCATGCTCTGTTCCTCTTTCGGTTGATTTGCTATACAATATCGTTTTGGCAAGTGTTTCATGTAAGCCGGTGAGTAAACTACAAGAGTATTTTGTAAACTTTATGCACATACATATTACATTATGTCAGTAGTAGAGGGGTAAAAATTGGATAAAAAACTAGTGTAGCTGAACAAAAACCAAACTGCTTAGCTTGTTTGTATTTTTCATGTTCGGGACAACAGTTTATGAACACAGTGAGTAGTAGTACTGCAAATCAAGTTGAAAAGTGGTTAACTGGAAAATAGATAGAGGAAATGAATATTATAGGGTGATGACAATGAACCACATAAAGGACCAAAGGACAATGAAAACGATGACACGGCTGGTTATACTAGAGTACAAACAAGAGCCGCTGTGTAACAATAAATAGGATTTTAATGGATAGGGTCAGATGAAATCAGACCTGGACGTTGGGCGAGTATGAGAGTGAGTATCACGTACAAAGCGATTGAGACAAGAAAAAGAATTGAAAATTTGTCACTGCTCGCAGTGCTAGCAGACAAGACGAAGTAAACAGTTTTTAGTAGAAAAGGACGATGATAATGACAATCTAGGGAAAAATTAAATTATTCAATTTCCAGTAATCAAGAAAAGATACACTATCATTTGAAACAGAAAGAGAGAGAGAGGAGGTGTGATTTGATGCAGAAAATAAAATTGAGGTGATGATGTTTGAATCGCAAAAACTCTAGAGAAAGAGAGCAAGAAAACAAGAATAGGGAAGAGGAGAGAAAACGAGATAACAATTGTGTTTTCTCCTGTGATGATGATCCAAACTGGATAACAAGAATAAAAGATACAAATTGGATTTGATGATGATGATGATGTCGAGTGGAGAGAGAGAGAGAATGAGAAAAAAGGAAATTGACAAAATGTATTGGTGCACTACTTGATCTTGTTTTGTTGATGATCTGATCTGGTGATGTGCGTGAGCGTGTGTCTTTCTCTCTCTTTTTCTTTCTATCATCTTTTTTTTTTCTTTGAAATTTAAAAGCACAATATCAAACAAAACAAGACAGAGAGAGAGAGTTATTGTATACTTATCTCTGTGTAATTCTATTTTATTTTGTGACAAAACAAGAAAAAACATAGAATGCAGAGGAGTCGAAGAATCGAATCTCACAATCAAATGATGAAGAGAAAGAGAGAGAGAGAAAAGTAACTGGAGCTGAAGATATCGATCCAATCTAACAGCAGCAACAAGAGCAAAACCTCCAACGACGACGGTCGGGTCGCTGGAGGAGCGGAACGGAGGAGACAAAAAATAATAACAAGGTATTGTAAAGTTTACGTAACTTATTTTTTGACGAGGAAGAAGAAAAGGCGGAATGAAATAGGAGAGGAGAGGAGCTCCACCAGTGAACTGAATGATTTGATCTGATGATCTATCTATCTATCTGGCTGAATAGATGGTCGCTATTATGATGATGTGATGGCTGTAGAGCCCGTTCTCTGGGGAAATAGGAGAAAAAAAGAGAACTGCTGCAAAGCGAGTGCAGAGATCGCATCAAAAAGTTGTGTTGTTTTTTGTTGTCGCTTTTGCAACTTGCATTGTAAAGAAGGGATATGATGATGATGATGTTACAACAACGTAACGGTGATCTGTTGAGGCTTTTCACAAAATTTTCAACAAGACTCAAGGGATATAATATGAATGAGTTTGGAGGAGGACAGGAGATAGATAAATGCATGTGGAGAAAGGGAAGGATAGGAGCGTAAAGTTGAACCGAAGAAGATAATGAAAAATTGAGAGAAAATAAAATAAAAGTGTGATAATAATACCGGTAAATTTGCAGTAGAAAATGATGAGGAACTGGAAAGTGAAAACTGGAGAATGGATGATGTATGGATGAGTGGAGTGGAAGAAACAGAAAGGAGATGGAGATGATGGCAAGAGAAAAATAAAACTCTTTCAGGTCAATCGCCTGCTTTGATGAGATCATTTTGATGGTTACAAGAAGGCAAAAGTTGAAGAAGAAGAAACGGATATTGTACATAATATGTAATATGTGATGATAAGGCGCACAGGAGCATAATGAATTTAAGGTTTCATTCACAATTTAATGAAAGTGCTGAATTTGAATATTTGCAATACCATTCTTTGAAAAGTTTCGCAAAATCTACATACACGACATTAAATACAAATCTTTATAAATCAGCTTAAAAGAGTTGTAAATTATAACCAAGAGTGGCAATAACGTTCAATTAATAGGTTAGTTTGAGCGACAAAAATATTAAATTTGTGATTTAACTGTACTTAATGTTAGGTAAGATTAACATTGCACGGACCTAGTGATTGTCATGCGCTATACTAAGCTACTAAAAGTGTAGGTGGAAGGAAGTCATTGCATTGGAGCTACTTAATTATGATAAAATTGACGACAAAAAAGTTGTTGCCCTGCTATATGCATGGGTTACATATTTACGTATCACACCGTGATTTTTTGCAGCCGTTCTCATTTTTGCTTTGCCTTTGATCTCTATTCTTCATGGTGGATGCCCTTTATACTGCATTTGGGTTGACACTCTTTCCCCTTTCCTCATTTTTCTCCAACCTTTAGTATGATGATAATGTTTATGCATGTTCACGCTGCTGCTATTGACGATGCTGTTCATGATAATCATAATAATCATGTCATGTACACTGATATATGATGATGACGATCGGGTAACCTTTTAATAGCCCGACGACACGAAAAATAGAGAGAAGATTGAAACGGTAACACTTTTTCTCTCTTTTCTAAAGCTCCGCTGCTGTGCTCTCTCACTGGGAAATAAAAACTGGACCAGGAGAAACAAAATCGTACACACAGAAGCTCCATTGCACACACACTACCATTACTAACTGCACATAATCAAACAGAAATCAAAAGAGTACCGACCAGCGACCGACAATAATATAAATTTTCCCTGTCTGTTTTACATTTTTTTATGATAGTGGTTGTATTATGTTTGTATCGTATCAAATTATTTAGAGAAGACCAAAGCAGTGATTATAAAGCACCGAAAGTTTTGTATTGTATCACCATGTAGGTATGCCATCATGTAGTATGGTAGTGCAATTTGATACCTTTTCTGCTGAAAGAAAAAGAAAATACATGGCTTGGCTTGCATGATAAAAATGTGATGCTGGAAATGAGAAATAATGGGTAGAGGCAAATACAAAGATACGGTATGACGATGTCCTTTTTGATGATGATGATGACAACTCAACGATGTGGTGCTCATCATCGTTTTGCCGACCTTCATCATGTCATCATCATGTCAAGGTCTATTATTACACACTCATATTCATGGTGATGGAATCAAGCACATTTGTTACTTTTATGGGTAAGAAGTAGGCTATTGAATGCAACGGTAAAGGGTTGAGCTTTTGATTTGTCAGTGCTTAATCCTAGCATTTTTAACTTTTAAAATAGTATCACATGTTTACTGTTTTCAGCGCCGTAATGCAAATAAATAAAAAAGAAGAAGCTGCAATTCCACTAGATGTCCAAGGCTCATTGTGTCCAGCTTCAGCTTCACCAGCTTCCCAGGTGCCAAGTGCAGATAGGTATAGGTTGTGAATAATCTCCAATTGAGAGTTTACTACTGTTCAAATGCTTATTAATTAGCAAGGAAAATTGGCAATGAATTTGGAGATTATTGCGTGCGTACCATTTGCCATCTAGATTTTAATCAAGGTTAAGGTAAGGTAAGTGCAAACGACTTCGGTTTCATGACATAGCAGGATTTTAAAATGGTCAAAAAGTAAGCTTTCTAGTTAATTTATGATCAATGCGCGACTCTCAAAATTTTGAATATTGAATCGTAATTTTGCTGAGGCTGGAATTGTCGGATGATTCTATACATCAATCAAGCTATTAAAAACGTGGAAAAGAAATGTATTCAGTCATGACATTACACATACTATACTGTTTTTCACATAAGTATTATAACACAGCACATCATCAACATCATCATGAATTATTTAAAAGCGATAAATAAAATGTATCAAATTACAGTAGCAAGTCATGCATCAGCTAATAATCATGGAACGTAACAGACAAAAAGCAAATCAACAACAACGATGAAACCATACTAGTCATCAAAAGAACAACGGTCAAATAACGATAAGAAAAATAGTAATTAGAATTTGATACCATATCACTATCACATTACAATAACCAACCGTTCACTAAAAAAAAAAAGATTGCTGTTGATCACTCATCATAACCCATCATGTACATATAATCATGATATGATTCATGAATCAATATCAAATTGCCGTGGTCCATTTTTATTCAACTTGAACTAATCAACCCTGTTATCGATATCGTTCCAAAGCATTATTTCAAATTTCTCTCTTGGTTTGTTTGTTCTTTCAATAGTTAATTGTGCATGCTATAATAGCAGAAAATCTCTTTGTCCTTAAATAATAAGAAGCTTATTATTAGGATTTCCTCACTATCATCATCATCCTTCCAGCTCCAGTATCTACGTGTACTAACGATCAACTGGATAGCTTTGCCAGCTTGCTGGCCAAATTACCACCATACCACCACCACACATCGACCTTCCTTATAAATTCTCTTTTTTTTCATCTGTGTAAAATACATGTACAAGCTTTACAAAAATTTTCTCGCTTTCTTTCCCTATAGCTTGCTGCATATTACACGCTTACTCTCATGTCATTATTTTAAGATCCTCATCACATCACTCCCATCACACAAGGCTTAACTTGAAGTTGGATCAAACAGCAGCTAGCAGCATTCAATAATACACTTGTATAGAAAAAAGTAAGGCTTATCAACACACTTTTATTCTTCTCCTCCTTCCTCCTCTTCTTGGTCGTCTCGTCACAATAAGTCGCTCGTCCCTGCTACTATTATTGTTATACTATAAAGATATCAGTATAATGTACTTTTTGTTCAGTAATAATAAATATTAAACTAAATCCTTTTTTGTCGTTTTTTTCTCATCTTTCGAACCTAGCGCTCCACTCTACTTATATGTGAGACTTTTTATTTGGTTCAGGAGGATATCCATAAGGTTCAGACATATACAATCTCATGCAACAACAGATGGTAAAGTGAAGAATATTAAGTATCATAAACATCATTGGTTTTACCGCAAAACAATAAGAAAATGGAACACACTAAACTGCTGCTGTTCACAGCACAAAAGAAAAAAGAGAATGAAATGAACACCTCTCTTCCTGTATGCTGCTTTTTTATACTCTTATTCAATACAGTGTATAGCCTGGACAATTATTACAAGCTTTTCATTTTTTTTCATCGGTTTACTCTTTCCAAAACAGCAGCATGGAGAATAGAAATGAAAGCGTAAAGGATTTTGCTGATGAAGACGAGATGCTGATTCCTTGAGAGTCTTCATCATCAAGTCATGTCCATGATCCCGACATGATCCTCCTTTTGAGTTTCCTTCTTTCTTTTTTCTCTCATTAGTTTTGTCAACCAATTCCTACTTTTTTTTTATCTTTTCTGCCTGTTTGCTGACGAAAAAAGAGGAAGAGTAAACAAGATCAGGGCTTACAGAGAGACGTGGACGTGGCCATGTAATGTTATAGCAAGAGTGGAAAGGGAAGTGTACTGGGATAAATTTCAAATTGGCTGCTGGAAAAGCATAGCTGTTATATACAAGCATAAATATCTCTATTTCTGTATAAAATCCAACTACACAAGTCAGTGAAGTAAAGTTAATTTGGTTTACGGTTCATATTGCTCGCTCACTTGAGTACTTGACTCTCCTGAAGAAGTGGCAGAAGAGCATGGAAAGAGAAGGAAGTTTGTAGTGTTGCCGGAAGGAATTAAATCTATTGCTAGATGATGATGATGAATGATGCATCGTAGGTTGCACAAGTGATAAAAATGTAATTATTTAATGCACCGTGCGTAAAATGTAGCGAGTTAAATATTGAATGATCCGCTTTTGAAGTTTATTCAACTTGAAAAGTAAAAACTTTTATCCAGCGATTGATGATTATTTTATGATATTTTTCGGCACAAGTTTAGAAGTCTCATGGGCTTATGGTGTTATGTTTTTAGATAATGAGGATGATAATAATAATGTGAAC
>JAHZMZ010001433.1:0-12106 GCA_027743805.1 Lepidocyrtoides sp. E14 | reverse complement strand
CAACATTCCGATTTTTATACTGACTCAAGTTTCAATCACTTCATGTTTCCTACCAGGGCTTTCAAAAAATGCTTCGTTAGCCACCTGTGTTTATAAAGGTACTCATATTCCAACAATATACATATTAGCATTACTTTCTCTCTCTCTCTTCCTCTCTCTCTATACAACTTTCCCCTCTCTGTCTGTACATACACATTTTATACACATGATTTTCCAAACTCTTGTCTCCACTAGCTTTGCAATGGTAATCAATATTTATATGGTTGTATATACACACAAGTATAATATTTATATCTAATTCAAGTAATAGCCAACCTAACAAGTTAAAAATGTGAAAAGTGAAAGCTAATTTTTTTTACATGCAAATTTACGGGAGAAAATTTTTGTATAAAAAGTGGTGCAAGAAAAAAAAAATTATCGTAATAATAATATGGAATAATCCAACAACTTATTTTCATTTATCTTTCCATTTCTCTTTCTGTAACTTTTCTATTAAATCTACTTTTAGAGTCGTGTACTTTCCGGTGTTGTTAATATTGAGATTTTTAAAGTAGTTTTTTTTTCTTTAAAAAAAACTGCTGTTTTATATATCATTTTATACCCGCAATGAAATCTCAGCAAAGATTAATACATTATTTGATGATGCACGTGTACTACAATACATCTTTAATTGATAGAAATAACCCATTAAAAAATGAAAATTCGTTTTTTATACGCCAAAAAAAATAATCGTGATAGCTATATTGTCAGCTTAATTATCTATATAACCTAATATTAGATTTGGCTTTTTTAATAAATACACATTACCTATTATAACTC
The DNA here is from genome assembly GCA_027743805.1 of Lepidocyrtoides sp. E14. Classification (NCBI taxonomy): domain Eukaryota; kingdom Metazoa; phylum Arthropoda; class Collembola; order Entomobryomorpha; family Entomobryidae; genus Lepidocyrtoides; species Lepidocyrtoides sp. E14. The sequence goes on along the minus strand of JAHZMZ010001433.1, from coordinate 11,287 downwards.
TACCACCTAAGTATATATATACATTAACTATACTAATATTTTAAATGCAACATTTAAAAAATCCCAGCCATTCATACCAGAAAATGGTGTATTACCTAACATTAATAATAATAACTCCGAGTGCCTGAATGATTTCTTTACACGTTTTTTATTTTTGTGTGTGTGTGTATGTGCAAAACGCCTTGTTTCTCCTGAATAATGAGGTTTTGAAATTGTATGGTACACAAGAAGGGACACATATTTAATAATAATAATGATAATTATTGTAGTTAACCTGAAAAAAATGAATGCATGTTACATAATAATAACCTATATAATATATGCATATCATTTTAAATTTTTCTTTACAGTATGTAGTAATAATAATAATAAAAAAGGTTGTCAATCCTCTGAGATATTTTGTACTGTGATTGAACCTTTAAATATACAATTAATAATTATATACTAAATAGTTCATGATAAACGTATCGCATTTTTTTTTGTTTAAAATAGCGTCGTCTATTGTTCAAGCGGACGCGAACGAACAACAACTTCCATCGCGTTCACGCAAAAAAATCCATTATACAGGATGATAATATTAGTAGGATGTAGTATGATGTACTTCTTTTCTGTTTAAAAAACTTCTCCAGCTGCAGTTTTTTAATATAATTATTAATCTATATCAATGATTGAATGATTACTATTTTAATATACCTACTTATGTATGAATATTATATGCCTTCGTGTGTTTTTCTTTTTATTTATTCCCTTTCTTTGTCGGTCACAACCTTGCTGCTGGTGATGCTGATGTACTAAAAAAAAGCCTGCTGCTGGAGTAGTGGTATAATATGGTATTAAGATGAATTGAGTAACTGGGACCCGACCATTTTAAAATGGATGTAATATGCATGCATAAAATATATACATATACCCCTCATAACATTTTCCCATTCTATTCATTGGCTTCACTGAACCTTTTGCCATCTCTATTTTAATGAGTCAAACGTCAATTTTTTATTATCAAGGTCACCACCTGCACCTTCCCTTGTTTACTGTCATCAATCTTCATCATCATCATCATCAGCATGCATTTATGTACCACTCCAGCTTTCTCCTCCTACTGAACAGACTTCAATTTTTTTTAGTACATTATGCATATATAGCATATTTATTATTACACATCTTTCGCTGCTGCGATTTCGCTCTTGATATTATTTTATAATAACCATTTGCTAAAAAGATGGTCCTTTTCTTGTTCACCAAATAGAATGATTCAATTTTGAAGCAACTTTTTTTACTGCTTAATCACATTAACCTATTAAGTATTCTTATTCACTATTTCATCCTCAGTATGACCTAAAGCTACATATTATTATTTTTATGTATGTGTGTGTATGCATGTGTTCTTTTTTTAAATAGAGATACCTGATTAGAATTACTAGCATCGGTTATAGGTATGTATGTATGTATAATATATATATTTTTTTAATTGTAGCAATTTAAACTGATATATTATTACAGTACTTTGTATAACAAGAAGGAGCACGATTTTACAACGACAGTTTTTTTGTAGTCTATATATAACCCTTCTGCTACAAACTTGATCTGTTACGATTATATATATACCTATCGAGAATATTATTTTTGTAGTCATCATTTAGAGAATTTATAGTAGTATGAATAATTTGTAGTTTGATTTGCAATAAACCTACATTTAAAAAAAAAGAATGATCAGTAGTAGTAGTAGTAGTAGCAGTAGTTAGTAAGCAGCTTAATATGGTTTTTTTCCTATTAATATTTAATTCATTATTATTATTATACGCAGACCTCTATTTAGCGCTTTGTCACCGTAATCGTCATCATCATTATATGATAATCATTAACTTATTTAAAGTACATCTAAAATCTTTACTGCACATTATCCTCCTAATGTTTGTATGCTTTGCTTTGTTTGCTTAGTAGTAGTACATTTATCTAATTACTCTTAATTAAATAAACTCTAGCTCTGCTAGCAAAAAGTGTTTATCGTTTTTTTTAAAACCTACATACATACCTGGTAGTAGTAACATTTATGTATGTATGTATGTACGTACACGTGCATATATATATATATATTTTATATTGATGATGGCTTAAAGTACTAAAAGATTTCTTATGTATTCAGAAATATATTTGCTAACTTGTATGTAGATTTATTTATATTTATTTATAATATACTATAAAAGTTCCTGAGATGATTTTCCCGTTTTTCCAGCTTTGTAGAAGACATCTAAGCAGAAAACCTGGTCTCCTTTAAAATACATTACAGTATCAAATCAATAATAATAAGAGTACTGTGTATATATTCAACTGTTTTTCTTTCTGTCTCTTCGTTTTCAAGTTTCATATAATTTTCTCTGTTTGACCGTGGCTCTGTTTTTTTTTGCTGCATGCACGGCAGAGAGTATTATTTTTTTTTATGTGCACCCATCTAAATTTTAAGTCATTTGTGTTCCGTTTTTTTTTCTTCTTCTTTTAAATGTGTCGCCTTATTACATGGTGTAGAACAACATTCCATGCAAAAAAAAAATTGTCATGTCTTGTGCAATGAACGGTTCTACATTCTGGTTGTTTGTTTCGTTCGCACCAAGGTCTTCACTTTTTTAGGTCTATATTTTCCTTCGTTGCTCCTTCTCAAATCATTTCTACAAATCAAATGCAATTTCCAAATAAACTCATTTAGAAAAAGCAGTTCAATTCTTCTTCCTCTTCTGTATCGTTTCAAAAAAGATGCTGCGACACAAATGATTCAGTAGTGCAAAAGCCAAAATCCATTTTTACGTGACACTCTGTCCAAAACGCCAATTTTTATGCCACACTTTGCTCCAGTTTTTTAAAATAATTACATTCAAGCTTTCTCTCTAAAAGATAACGAGATTGATTATTATTATTATTACTGCTGTTGATAATAATAATTATTTATGTGTGTACTGTACTGCTTGTCTTTAAATCTGTGTTAAAAATTTGTACCGACACTTTTTTTGCAATATTTTAATAATAATAATAATAATAATTAATTATGTATTAACGAGTAAAACGTATCTTTGATTAGTTTGTAAAATGGTATTGTTATTGTTTGTTAAAATTAGATACGTACGTAACAAATAAGATTGCACATTGCACACTATTAATATTACGTTATACGTTGAATCCCTGATAACATGTGATATTTACTTTAAATGTACTCCTTTAATAAAAGTCTATTATCTTCTTTTTTTCATCACGCCTCTTATTTTTTTTTTTAAATGCTTTTTTTGTGTACATATGTGAAGCGTGTGNTGATATTTACTTTAAATGTACTCCTTTAATAAAAGTCTATTATCTTCTTTTTTTCATCACGCCTCTTATTTTTTTTTTTAAATGCTTTTTTTGTGTACATATGTGAAGCGTGTGGCTATCACCAAGTTCAACGTACCAACTAATAAGAGCATTTTTTTAGTATTGAAATGACTTTATTTTTTTAAAAAAAAAGAAAGATTTTGAATTTAGAAAAAGACAAGCGTGAAGAATGCATAGCTGGATATCTCCATTTATGACAAAAAAAATTGTCCCTTTTTAGAGTATGATGAATCTTTTATGAAATTCTTTTTTTCCTTCACATACTATTTCGCCCATGTTTGTACAAATTTCTTCAGATTCTTATTACTTTTCATCAACGTAACAGTAACAATTAGCTTTATATACTTTAAACAATTTTACGTGTATTATTTTTTTTAGGAATATTTAAAATGGGGAAGATTTCTTTCCTTCCTGGCACATTGCGTTGTTTCCTGATTTATTTTTTTTGCTTATTGTATGATAAACCGTTAAAAAGTCACTATCTAGTAAAAATTATATACGCTACAGTTAAAAACGGAATGAACATGGTTCGGTGTATGCTGCCATATCCTTTTTCGTACGAAAAAAAGAATTATTTTTAAAGCAGATTTTTTAAACCAATCTATTGATAGTAAACAATGTAATCTGAGAATCATGGAAATGTCTTTTTACCGCTGCTAAAGAGAAAAAAAATTCTTCATAATAATAATGAATCTATTTTAGCTAAAAAAGGAAGCTTTAATATTTTTTTTGTAACCAAATTTTTAGGCAAGATTTCGTTTTTTATGATATTGATGATGATGCAATATATCGATACCAAATGAGAAGGTAAATATTTATATAATTAGCAGCATTTTGTACACAGATTCCTGAATATTAATAGTTGGCATTTTTCATAAGGTACTATTTACCAAGTATGTAAAGTGTAAATTATTTTTTTTACACTTTTACTTGGTTGAAGGGTAATTAAAAAAGATTATTATTTTTTTTATAATGTAATATTATACTGATGGTCTTGTACAGAGAAGTACAATTTAAAAAAGATTTTTTTTATCCATGTCACACACATAACAAGCTACAACAACAACAACAACCTTTACTTATTTTTTTTTGGTAATACATCGGTATATAATATTTTTTAAGCACTTTTCTGTATTACTCAATGATGATCATGATATGACTTTGGAGATGATGATGATGATGTGTGTTTGCAAAAATTATTATTATTTTTGCTTATATTTTTTTTTGTTGTAGCTTGCATTGTTGTTGGTTTTTGCTGGTCAAATAATGTGTTTTGTTGTTTTTCTACTACTTCTATAGATTAAAAGTGTATTTTTTTGTCTTCCTTGGATAACCTTATTAACTGAAAAAATCCTGAGTTGCGTGTAGATGTCTTAATAATAATTAGTAAAAATACTTTCAACTAACTTAACCAATAATATAATATTCTGAAAATTTAAAGCTGTTGTAATTGTTTTTTTTTGTCACAATATGGCAAAATTTCATGCACTACGTTGTCGGTTTCGTATGTGCTCTTTGTTTTACTCCTTGTTTTCTTTTTATTTTTTGGTTATATGTACGTGTTGTTTTTTTAGTGTACCGTAGTAGTGTAAATACCTATAAGGTACACCATATTAAAGCTTTGTTACCTTTTTTGGGGCGTTTTGAGAAATTTCAAAGTGAACGCTGTGTCTGATAGACAGAGTCAATGATAATAATTATTATTTTTTTCAGTAGAGTTGTCAATCATTGAGAAAATGTTTTGGTGATTTTCGTTTTTTTTTTGAAATTCTAATACAGTCATCACTAAACGTTTTTTTTAGCACGTTTTCACCCATTTTAACATAAGTAAAAAAAAGAAGTTATTTTATATATAATATGTCTTCTTCCATGCCATTTTTAGGTTTGGTTCTTCAAATACACGGTGAAGTTTTGACTGAGGAAGTCCTTAATAGCTGTTTATAATTATACAAACATGACCATGAATTATTCCGGGAAAAATAAGCTAAACATTCAAGTGAACCAGTGAATCCAATCTAATTTCTTTCAGTTTTTTTTTCTGCAGGTTTTTGAGTCCTCATTTGATTGTCAACAGCAGTAGTAGGGACATGGCGTGTTTCATGTTAATTCAAAAAAAAAAGCATTGGTATGAAGCGCGTATAACGACTAACTTGTTAGGAAACAAAGATCAAAGGGACATCATATATAATATTTGTTTTTTTGATGATGATGATATGATGTATACCTATGTACGTTTGTGCACTTGTTTTATGGCAATTTTGTTTTTGAAGGAAGGAGGAAATTGAGAAGGTATAATATACTGATGACAGTATATATGATATAAAGTGTGTGGTAGGTTATTTCAGGGTGACATATTTTTTTTACGATTAGCTTTGGCATTGGCGCATCATTATTATTATATATTTTTTTACCCATTTTTCTTCACGATTTTTCCGTTCTTTTCACAGGGAGAGGTATATCATTATTATTTTTATCTTTTTGAAAAATTAAAACTCTCATTTTTTTTATTAGAGGTTCGTTCTTTTTGGTAAATACGCGTGTGTGAGTGTATTTATGTTTCTTTGTATTTTTTTCTGTGTGTAAGTATATATGTACGTATATATAACTTTGTCTCATCATTTTCTTCACCCAAAAAATAAGATTATATTTCTGGTTTGTAATTTGTAAAAAATGAACACATGTTGAGCGACCCAAGTTCAAAGTCGACTTGATCTATTCAACCTGAGGATTGTTTGTATGACTGATTTTAATTATTATATTTAAAATGTATGCATTTATATTTTATCATTTGTTCTCTACTGACAAAAAGCGTAGTACCAATCCAGCAGAAGTTTAAGCGTTTGTTTTTTTTGTTTTCGTTTTCCAACAAACTAAGTGAAATTATACTGCTTTTATAATTAATTATCAGACAAATGTTACAAAAACAGAGAAACTGAGGAATGACAATGAGAATAACGAGAGAGATAAAAAAGAGATAGAGAGAGAGAGAACTACAAACAATTTTTTTTCAAAAAAAATATGCATGCGTTCAGTGTGGCACAAAAGTTTTTCGTTTAAAAAGAACAAAGAGTAAGTAATTATAAGCATAAAAAGAATTACTTGGCCTTTGTCACCAATCAAAGATGAGTAAAGGAATGTGAAAAAAAATGAAAACTTGTTTGAAACTCTTGTTCAGACTGTAATGTGTAGTGTTCTTTGCAAAATTTTGACTTGAATTTTTGTAGTGCTCGCCTGGCATGTTTGCATGAATTATTGATTCTGTGTCGTGGTGCATATTATTTTGTAAAATAAAATTTATAAAGACGCGTTCATACAATCGGTCGTTTGGTTGGATAAAAGGGATGGTTTATGATTAACACTACTTTTTGAAAATTGACAAGGAGCTCTCTTGTTGTGCATCGCAAAGAAAAATGGTTTCGAGTTGAGGTACAAGAACGGAGAAATAATCATGTTCGTTGGATGAAAAAAGTAGGAAAGGGAGAAGGAGATGGAGTGCAAGGGGAAAGATGGACATAAAATGGACATCGCAACTGATTACCCGAGATGATTACTGTAGGTATTGTTTGAATGAATGAATGATGCCCATTTTGTGTGGAGTAAAGCTAAATGTCAGTCCATTGGCTTACTGCCTACAGAGCTCCTAGAAGCAGGTCGATTATTGTTACCGCTTGCCACACTACTGCTGCTCAAAGGAGGACTATTTGAGGGCATGGGTAATGGGAGATTGGAGGAGGCAGCTGCGGCTGCAACCGCGGCAGCAACAGCAGCTGCGCTTGGTCCCCCCATTCCTCCCATGTTTCCCATCCCTCCGTGACCCACACCTACTGGTCCACCTGACGTCACTACTAAATGCTGACCTTGACCCATGCTACCTCCACTAATTATCTGACCTCCTCCCATAGGATTTCCACCGCTCCCTGCAGACGAGGATGCGCTTGTTGATGTACTGGGGCTACCTTGACTTGGACTGCTCGTCGTTGACCCGCCGGGAGGACTACCGAACGGTGGATGTGAGTGAGGCCCCCCTGGACCTCCCGCTTCCGGGTTTAAAGGATGGTGAAATGCTCGAACCCCACCTAGCAATGTAGACACATTTTAAAAGACGGAATTGATTAGCTTGAGTAACTAATCTTGTGTAAAGTTTGGAAATAGATTGGAAAAAAAGTTGTAAAAAAGTTGTATTTCGATTGTATACCTAGCTTGCCGTCCGCACTGGACTGTGGTGTGATATCGTGCGGAGGAGGATGCTGAGCAGAAAGTGATTGAGGGGAAGGAAGTGACCACATTCCCTGAGGACCTGGACCTCCCCCACCCCCTAATCCTCCGAAAGGGGCTTCGGACGGTGATAAATCCATTGAAAATGATCTTTGTTTTCCAGGCATCCCTGTCATTTCCTCCTCCCTTCCACTTTCCAGCTTGATACTGAGATCTGGTGAAAGCAGCAAGTAAACGTTAATCATTATAAATAATTTTAATAAAGTAAAACCCCTCAAGTAAAAGTCAAAAGTAAAAGCTTACCTTCTGGCATAGTGTTTTCTGTGCTAGCGCTTCTAATTTTGCGAATGTTTGGATTTTCAGTGATCACAATAGTTTGTTGTTGCTGCTGAAGCTGTTGTTGAGAATGTGATGGTGAGGGTGGTGGACCAAGATTCCCTTGGCCCGGTGAGGGGTACATGGGCCCAAAGTTTGGAAACCCGGACATCATGTTTTGCCTATCAATACAATTTATAGACAAATTATTATAACAACTCCAGCTCATGAGCATGCAAAAATGCTCAAAAAGAGCATCCATTTACCTTTGTTCCATTTCAATGATTCTTGTATTGATCGAAGGGGATGGAATCGGCGCAGCTGGCCTAGGGGGATGTTGAGGATGTGCCCCATAGTCAACTGATTCTGGAATGGATCCATCAGGGCTCTGATGACGCGGGGAGGCAGAAATACGTATTTTCTTTCTCTTGTCGTCCGTATTATATATACCTGTATGATACACAAGTATACGTGTTAACTTATTAAAATTTACTTGGCCTGTATTCACAAATATGCTACCAGGTTGATTGTACCAACCTGAAGGTCCAGGCGGATTAGGTGGCGTCGGGGACGGAGATGGCGTTGAAAATGAGGTAGGTGACTGGACAGAATTTGTTTTGTTCAGTGTAGCCTGTTGTTGCTGTTGTGATGACTGGGATTGTTGCTGTTGCTGCTGTTGTTGTTGTTGTTGCTGTTGTTGATTTTGCTGGGACATCAACAACGACCCCGAATTTTGTGACACTGCATTCTCCTGCGCCGAAGCATTGCTGCTCGACGCGGAGAACGAGGGTACTTTGTCTCCAGACTGCCTATCCTCATTGACATCAGTTGATATGCTATGCAGATCACTCTGTGACAGTGATAACCCTTTGACCTAAAAACGAAAATAGATCACCCATCACCATGCTATATCGAGTGGGGATACTTGATACAAAAATCTCTTCATTCTCTACACATTCTTTCTCTTCTCATTGGTCCTACTGCTCTCCACAAAGTACACTTGACTATAATATTTAAAAAATATATAAAATCGGATATATTATTACCTGGAGCCGTTTGGCTGTTTGAAGGAACGTATTTAAGTTGGCATCATCTACATACACCTCCCCTTTGTACATAAACTCGAGTAAAGCCCTGAGATTGACTGGAGTTGTCCCATCGAGAATGACAACAAGATTCTGTGCTCCAGAGCATTGTTCAAAAAGCTCTTGAAAGTGGACGCTACTCGCTGCAAGCACAACTCGGTGTGCTCTGTAGCTTTCACCTGTCATGATAAACACATCATAGCACATTTTCAACTTGATATATAGCATTCATAAGTACCTACATGAAATAAGAATGCCTACTTGCGTCTCTTATCTATGTATAGGCATTTTCACTTGCTTGTACAATAAATACCTACACCACCATGTTTCTTTCGTTTCAGATTACACCAGCAGCAGCAGCAGCCACTAATGCTCACTGTAAGTAGGTACTTTCCTTTCAGGCTTTACAGAAAGTGATCATTATAAAAAAAAATACGGATTGACTTACCGTCACAAAATAGCGTCACATCTGCAAGGCTTTCAGATTCAAAGAGCTTGATGAAAGAGTTGGCAAGATTGTGACCGTAGTTACTCCATCGAAGATGAAACTGGTGACGGGAGCTCATTCTTTCCTTTTATGTCGCAGCATAGGGCTCAAATACTCAGTAAATAATATTGCTGAAAATTGAATACAAACAACAAGAGGTTTTTATAAAAATTATTATATTCCATAATGCAATTATTATAATCATTTTTAGGCAACAGTTCATGTTACAGTTTCTCAAAATACTTCACACTAAAAATCAAAGTAAACAAAAGCATAATGCAGCGGATATTTCACGTGCAGTGTAATTAAAATCACTGTACAAGTTGGCTTTTGACAGATGTGACAACTTTATGAAAAAATGTGAGACACTATAATCATTGCAGTGTCATGTCATGTCATGTCATGTCAGCCCAGATTTAAAAAAAAGTTCTGCATATTTTCACTCTTTGCCCTTTGTCTAAATAACATGCTTTCTTTTTACAGTCACACCTCCCACGCATATTACCAGGCTTTACTTTCGCCACTTTTTTTATTTCAACTTTTCTTTTTCGATACAAAATTTTTCCATTTCCATATCGTGTGATATGATGCTTGTCACAATTATATTGAATATATGCAAATTTGGATTGTAAATACGCTCCATACTACAACAGCAAAACTGACATATTGCTTCACACCACAGGAGAAAGTTATCATTACCATGCACAGTTGGATGGCCAAAGTTAAGGAATAATGTCAGTTTTCATTTTCCAGCAATCAAAAACAATTCCCTACCTTTCACTAAAACTGACATATTGCTTCACACCACAGGAGAAAGTTATCATTACCATGCACAGTTGGATGGCCAAAGTTAAGGAATAATGTCAGTTTTCATTTTCCAGCAATCAAAAACAATCACCTACCTTTCACCATACTAAATGGTAACGTGAAACCAAAACCACAGTAAATGAGCAGCACAGTTGCATGTTTTTGCACACTTTTCTCAATCACACACGACGTATCACGTACATAATTGTGAATTTCTGATACCATCATCCCCTTACAAATTTAAAATGTCGCTTGCTTTTAAACAACAAACCGTCATTCCATAGAAAGCACACATACTCCAACAAGGACATATGAGTATTAGTACTGCAATTATTTTAAATATAGTACAAGTCATTTTATGAGAAAATCCAGGCATCTACCCAAAAACCATAACCTATCCTTACAGTGGTTGATTTATTTAATTTCAATGTAGTCAGAATTACATTTTTCAGTGTCCTTGTCTGATTAGCTGTCAGTTGACATTATCGATTTATTTATTTTGTAATGAGAAAACAAGATAGAGCAACCTCTAAAACCACTAAAACCGGCCTATTCATACTTCTACGTTCTAGGAATGAAAAACATCATCAAAACAAAAAAAAATACTGGTTTTCTCAATGTCTTTTTGACGGAGAAAACACGCCGTTAGAATTTCAAATAAAATTCATTATAGAACAATAGAAATTCTTGCTTTTAAGCTGCCGATTGTTCCAGTGAATCTGACTGATCGAAAAGAAAAGATGGAAAGTTACAAATCACCCCGTTCAATGTACACTTGTGTTTTCCAATGTAACTCTTTTGAGTACTTACGTACACTTCCAAGAAGTTTGACATTACAGCAGCTATTTTTGAAAATGTACAAACCAATTTTCTCAACTAGAAGTATATAATCATAAGCTATCATTATCAGGTTGCTCGCTGATGCGAAAAATTGTTGCTATTGATACCGATCATGTAACACGAACTGCCTGTTACAAAAATGTTACTACGAGCACTAAAAAAGACTGATCATATTCGAGTG
>JAHZMZ010001432.1:0-22632 GCA_027743805.1 Lepidocyrtoides sp. E14 | reverse complement strand
TAACATAACACAAAAAGCAAAAGAAACGTTACTCGCTTTCAATATAATCCATTATAAAAAAGTAAAGTAGTAGAAGTAAAGGTCTCGGTCTAGGTCCTTCTCTTAAAAAGATTTTTTTTTCTTCTTCTTCTTTTCTTTACTCATCTTTCCTTTGATGCTACTTATTCTCTGCCTGAGCTATGTGATTCTTTTTACTTTATTTTTATAAGTCTCCTCACCCATCCATCTCTCCAAGCGTTTCTGCTATTTCAATGCCATCACAATGCTCTTTTACACTCTATATCATTTCAACCATCCATCTACACACTTTTTTCCTTTTATTCTTCGTCGTCTTCTTGGAATTTCTTTTAGATCTATTTCTCATCTCTCGCTTTTCCATCCACAAAACTTGTATGCGTGCATTATTAGTAGGAATACACACAGAAGCTATCAGATATGTATACTGAGTGATGATGATCCTAAAACTAGACAAGTGCACCATTTTTTTGTAAAAATGCATAATGTTCTAGCAATAGCAGAGCAACAGAACTGCTAGTGATAGTGGCGGTAAGAGTGAATGCGTGTGTGATATATGAATGTGTATTAACAAGAATGCATGGCTCACTTACTCAATATATATTTTTCTCGTTTTTCAAGTAAAAAACCAATTTTTTGTCTTCCTTTTCTTCTTTTTTTTCTTCGCTCTAGCACAAAGCGCCGTTACTTATGTGATGCTTGTTGGTCGTTTCAAGTAAAAAAATAAGGATGTTAGTTATGTAAGTGCTTGTAGTAAGAAAACGAAGTAGACTTAGCCTATAAGTATTATCATTATTATCAGGACGTTCTTTTCCTTATATAATAGGAGGATGTACACATCGGATTATATAGCGATGCTTATGCTTGTCGAGGAGAGTCGGCATGTTCATATCTTGAAATAATATATGGGCTCCCATTATTGTCACCATTAAACAACTCTAGAGTGAGCAGCGTAAAAAGGAAAGGTGAGGGGATTCCTATACCTATGATGTGCATCTTGAGGTTACACATTCCCACACATTTACTACTATTATCAACTATGCCACTAAAAAAGACAAGCTAGAGGTAGCATAAAAGCAAATAAGGAGTCATATTGTGCACTTATCACTACTGCTCACAGGAACGAGTCTGGTAACAATAAACTCTTGTTTCTTTTCTCCCAATGAAATTTGTTGGTGGAGTAGTATAGGTAGTAAGTAGTAAAAAACGGGGATCCTCAAGTGCTTCGTTTTCACAAGGAAAAGTATAACATACATACCTGATATTCCTTTTAAAATCTTTTAAATATATTTGGTGAATTTTGCTTGTGCATTGTACAATGCATCGTTAAAGAACCTCTGTGTATGAAGCAGAAAAGACCATTAGATTTTGTCGGATAATGTTCCAAATGTGCATAATGTTTATGTGTGCATTTTTCTAAAAATAATTTCTTCTAGCGGGGCTACTTTGCTATGAGAGAGAGAGGCTCACTTGAGTTAATCCCTTTTTATTTGGAGCCATGAGGAGAAACTCCATCAACTCACATAGGTATATCTACTACCCATGATAGTAGTTTGAAGTCAGACATCTTTATTTTTTAAACAGTTATTTTCCTGTTGGGCTTTTTGTCGGCAAAAATCTTAATCCACACACACACCCAAACAATTGTAATTGGGAAAAACTTACGTACATTTACATTACATTTTTGAAAGCTTGTATAAAGTTTTTTCTACATAAGAAATATTAAAAGTTTCCATAAGTTTAAATCTACTATGCTGACTAAGCAAACAAAGTATTTGGTTAGACTAATACATCACACTCAAAAATGAAGACTCAGACACTTACAGTAGCGTGTAAAAAATTACCAAATATGAACCGGAAATGCTGTTGCTACTAAAATAGTTTGAAACATGACATGCGGTAAGGATAAGTTTTTCAGTATTCTCATGCTTTTCCGTGTTTATTAAAGTGATTATTAGCTCCCAACTCAGAAACAAATATCAAACAAACTAATCACGAAAGGGTGGTAGCATTGAGCACCTGTGAGAATTCTTATAATGATCATGAACTCCACATCACCTTTGTTACCCAAGCAGATTAAAGGAAACCTACAAAAAGTAAGCGTTCAAATCGAAAGCCATAAGCACATTGTGTGCGCATTATCATGCAGCATTAACTTCTCAATTGAAATTTCACCTTCCCCACTTCAACTCGAATGGAAAATGAAAAACATGGAGTGGCACAGCACGAGTGAAGAGAGAAGATAAATATCGAGGAAAACCAAAAGTAATTTCATTTCCTGCTTTGCTTCCATCCATGTGCCATAATCATCTCGATTTACCAATTTACCCAGACTCACGTAACAACGTCAACCAACCCTCCAAAACTTGTGTGTGACGACGAGTAAACCTTAATTCACTGCCCTAATATATTTGGAAATCCTACAAAAACATTAGTTTCCACTGTAAATTCGAGAATCAATAGACAGTAGAGACATATGGCATAATAAATTGTGTTTTAATCATACAGGTCGTAGCAACTCTCTAATAGACAACAAGTTACTCAGGTGGTAGGTGCATACAAAATTTACAAGGCTATCTATGCGTTCGTCCTTAGCCCTTATCATACGACACAACCATGATTTTTCTCAATTCAATTTAAAATCTTTGTACATTTGGCATTGCAAAACATTCCTGTCATAAAAATTTGCTATTCACAACAATAGACTTCAAATTTAAAGTGTACCTTATTGTTTGACGAGCCACCACCATACCACCATGAATTCGGCAAAAACTGCTAGCAGATATGCTAGCATCCAATCAGTTTTTTTTCATTGTTACTTCGATGACCATAACAAATAATTTGTATTGGATTAATGTATGTACGTATGACGCTTCAATAATACATCTTTCACTCTTGGACAATTTCAATACTTAATTTGCATTTTAAAAATATAGGTTGAGAGGATGAACTGACTCGATGTAATGAATGATAATAAGTGATATCTACGCCATTAATTGACATGATACACCCTCAAATTGAAAAATCGTGGTGAGCTTAGCCCGTGACTCGTGAATGAAAAATATTGGCATTTCATTATTTTTTAAAAACACATCTCTCTCACTTTGTCTTTGTTGCCTATACATTTCCCTGTCGATATATGGCATATGACGTGAATTTTAATTAATTTTGCGATATAGCAATTCATAATAATAAATACACACAATGATAGTAATGCGATGCGACTGGTGTTGGTTATTGTGGTGGTCTCAAACATGCCTAATGCGAAATAAACGTCAAGAACGTGCACTCCTTGAATGTAAGTAGTCCATAAAATGCCAAATCTTATTATTACACGTGCATACCTACATACTTTCGTAATACATATTTAACTGCGCAGTGTAACATTTTCGTAGAGAATTTTTTCAAAAGAACCTTGAACCTTGAAACATTTTTTATTTTATTTTTGGCATGCCGAGTAAATTGACTGGAATCTTAATAGAATATGAGGGTAGACAAAATGGCGTTGTTGTCAATAAATTTTTCTGATACTCTAATTCATCATCTCCGACTTGTAACCTAACCCTGAGAGACCTTGTCTGCCAAACTAATAATGTATGTAATTTGTTCTTTGATTCATGCGCTCTTTTTTATTTATTTAGTACGACATGAAATAATGTGCAGCATTTCGCATTCCTCTTATCTCAAATGCTATTCATCTTGTACAACAAGTTTACTGAAAGGTAAAACTATTATTACTTTTGTAGTACTGTGAACATGTTGTCATTTTCTCATTTTCATTGTGATATAAAAAACGAATGTAATAATAATAGTAATAATCAACTTTCATCGCAACATGAACCTACAAAAAAAATGACTCACATGGAAAAAATATTACAGTGATATAAAAAATAATATTACAAGGGTTTGTATGAGCTTTAAAATAACCGGAAGCATAAAGTCAACGTGCACACCCGGGTACGGTTACACAACAAAGTTAAGGTCACAACAATTTTCATCTTTCTCTAGCCTCCCAAAGGATTTTATATACAAACTGTTACAAAACAAGGATCCTCTTGACTAAAATTCCTATTTTCCTCAACCATAAACAGTATTATCTTCAAATACAAACTAGTTCCTATTCCCAGGAAAAGTTTTCAGGTTCTCCGTGTTTTTATATAAACTTTTGGTGCAATAACGCAACTACATAAGGGAAAGATCTACAATATACTTACTTTTTTTACTGTTTCTCCGACAAAAAGCTAAAAAGGAATACTTTTTGTTTGTATATATTATAGCTAGTCCTTTCCGGGTAAACGGCACACTGGAGCGTACTATCTCGGTACAACAACGGCAGAGTGTACCAGGAAGAAAGGGAAATCGTGTTTGCTTCGCGATATGTTACGTATGAACTTTTCTCCACGGCCACGTTTTGTATCATCGAATAGAGTTCATCCATCACTGAATTTCTTTTCCCCAACCATGCCACCACTACTATCACCACACCAAATGCTCCGAATACTCGTGCATACACAAGGGTTTTCTTTTCTTCTTTAAGCCTGATGCATTTTTTTCCAAGAAAAAGACTCTCTCCAACCAGCACATATGCATATGTACATATCTATAGATATTCTCTCTCGCCAACTTAGCTCCACCAACTCCACTTGATAATATGAATTTTTACAAAAAAAAATAGAAGAAGAAAAATTCCTTGTCGACGACCATGAGAGGATGGGATGCAAAGTTGAGTCTGGTGTAAACTGTAAACCATGCATGAGTTGAGTGAGTAGAGAAAACTATACAGGCACAAGATGCTTGCAAAACTCATGTTTTCCGATCCGCTTCACTATACTGTAACTGGAACGGGCATGGGGGAAATGAACGAGTGGAGTGGTGGTGTGCAGCTTTATATCAGCTTGTGTCAGTAAAAGGAAAAGTTTTTTTTTGTACACATTATGCGTGAGCAGCAGTATGTATACAAGTGTACTGTGTGTTTCTCTCATCTTTCTCTTCCTTTCTCTCTCTCTCTTTCTGTCTAGTTTTACTAACAGATTCTACTTGAGTTGACTCAAAAGCAATGTACCATGAATACTCGGTATAGATGCAGGCATGTTAGAATTATGCATAAGCATTATGACGACTTGTTACAAGGTCGTCAGTGTAGAAAATTTGATTTCTCCATACAATAGCTATAAAACCTAAAGTGCTCCGAAATTGAGTAAGTGTGTGTATATACATGACTCTGTATATTGTACACGATGATGTAGTGCGTTACTTTTCCCATGTCATTCATTTCTTCATTTTCGGTTGTATGAATAATGCTGCGCCATTCTTTTCTTTCTATTTGATTCTTTTCAAATTTTTCTCACATAATACGTACCATGCATTCCAGTTCATTCCGTTTTGTGAATGAAGCCAATGTAGTTTGAGCAAGTTAGAAAATTTGATTTCTCCATACAATAGCTATAAAACCTAAAGTGCTCCGAAATTGAGTACGTGTGTGTATATACATGACTCTGTATATTGTACACGATGATGTAGTGTGTTACTTTTCCCATGTCATTCATTTCTTCATTTTCGGTTGTATGAATAATGCTACGCCATTCTTTTCTTTTTATTTGATTCTTTTCAAATTTTTCTCACATAATACGTACCATGCATTCCAGTTCATTCCGTTTTGTGAATGAAGCCAATGTAGTTTGAGCAAGTTGATTGGGCATTTATGCTCATTCATGTTGTATTCAGAGTTAAGCTCTAATTAATGCAAATTGGGATGGTATGTTCTTTTCCCTTCTGTATTAGTGATGCCACTTTAAGATCTAGTAAAAATGACAGTTTTATATCTCTTTGCTTACCTCAGGGGAAGTCACTTCTCCATTTTTCTGCTTGTCCTCCTTTGGTTTCTTCTCTCTTCGGAGGAAGCTGAACCTACGGAAAGACTTTTTCTTTTCAACCTTCTTCTTTTCCGATTTATCTTCCTTGTTAGGAGTGGTTTCTCCATTTTGCTGTTGTTCGGGCTCATCCTTTGGCTTCAAAGCCTCCTTGGTAGCGTCGGATACCTTATCCACTGCTTCGTTGGCTATGTCCTTCATAAGATCCTTCATTTGCTCCTTAGCTCCCTGAAAAAATAACAAGATGGAAAAAGTGTTTGAAACGAATAAAAAGGAAACACAAGTTATTAATTTTCCTTGTATTATAAAAATACACGGAAGCGAAACAACTTTCTTTGAAAAGAATTAACTCATATTTTAAATGCTTCGAGTTTTGGAGTTTTTTTACACTATGCATCTCAAGATAAGTCCATTTCCATCACATTAACATCATCATCACGTCAGTTTGATAATCTTATTACTTTGCTCAGCTCACAAAATGTTACCAGTAAAAAAAAAAAACATTCGTTCATTCGTACAAGGAAACATGAATGTGTCAAAAACTCACGTCACAGGAAAAAACCGTTTCCACGTGTTGGAATAGAGAACTCATAAAACTCTACATGGTCTTATAAGTAGTGTAACTTTTGTAGCTTCAGAGATGCCATAACCGCTCTCTCTCTCTCTCCTCACACTCACGCCAAGCCTTACTTCATTTCCCCTTTCTCAGAAAAGAGAAATGAAAAAAATACCTGACTCTCCTTTTCACTACTACAATTTCACTTAAAACACGCTTTTTTCTTTTCTTCATCGCTAGACCACTACTGGTACAGAAAATAGTTTCTTTCTTCAACACAGAATCTTCTTGAAATGCTGCACACAACCTTTTCATTTTCCTGATTCACTTGCACCCTTTCTATACATCTTAAAAAACTGATTTAGTGAGTGTATCTTTACTTTTTTTTCAACTTAAATGCAGTGTAAATACAGCAAAAATGAGCGCTTATGACGGGTTTAGCTGGTTGTTGTGCGTGTTTTCCGTGGTGGCCTATGCCACGGAAAGTTTAATTTTTTCTCATTGAGAAATGAATAAATATATTAAAACTCTTTCAAAATGTATACATACTTACATACATACAAAGCCCTCTCTTTTGCTGTGCGGAACTGTAAAGATCGTTAATTTCAGTTGTATTGTGTGTTTTCCTCTGCCGAAAATCACATGGAAGAATGCTTCACAGGAGAGACACAATTCCAGCGTGAATATGGGCATTATGCTCTATTGATTTCATGGTTATGTCATGGAGTTTTCTCCAGTCTCATTCTCGCTACCTTTTACACCAATATAATACCTCAATTGCCGAGTGGTGCTGCTTGCCTTTCTCCAACTCATTTCATCCCTTTTCCCTTTAACCATTCTTAATAGCCTGCACATTTTATTCTTCCTTCTGCTTGAACTGTACAACAACGACACGGGAGTAACTAGTATAACTAGTACACTCCACACTTTCTATTTTTATTTCCGAAATTCTTCACAAGATACGAGAAGTTTATTGCGCCCTTTTGGTTTAAATGAGTTGGCTGATGCTTGCCGGTAGCCATTTTCTCCTATCATAGGTATAAAATATAACAAGAGGAGAAACTAGAGAAAGTTTTCTTTCTTCTTCCGGCACACCAACTTGCTGCTCTAAAAGCAAGAAATAATGCTCTGAGCTGTTCTTATCCCTAACAAGTCGTCGCAAAAGCTTCAAGGAAGCTGTATCTGCAATTTTATATCTAAAACAACATCTTTGCATGCCATCAAAAGGAGCCGTATTTCGACCTAGTCATGTAAAAAAAGTAGAAGTCTGCACTTTTATTGAATCTGATGAATCTATTCTACTCTCATTTAATTTCTCTCATAAAGGGGATAGTAAACTGTCAATTAAGTTACATAAAATCTTTCCAATAACAGTAAGTATAATATAATGGTGCAATACATCGAGCTGTTTAAATAAATACGACAGACTTAACTACTACATGACATACTTAATTGTGAGAAGGGGAGATGGGCATTAAAACTGCTTTTGTCGCTACCAATTTGGCGACGTGATGAGAAATACGAGAGCAGTAGTAAAGTAGGAAGGAAGGACCATGAGCAGCACTCTAGTTTGGACAAGTATTGAAATAATAACAATAACAGTATCGAGGATAAAATACCTAAACCAAAAGTCATTTGAAAACTTTTCCATTAGCATGATGCCTCTGTCACGGAAGTTGTGGTCGAAAGAAAGACATAAACGCTACACGAAAATTGTTCCAGCTACTCAAGCGATATGGGCATACTATGATGCAGGTATCTTCTTTCTACATTCCGCATACTATTATTATAATTTGCAAGCAAAAATTAGCATTGTATTTCTCAACCGTTTTTCTAAACATTATTCAGTCCATGCGCCATTCGCGTCTGTCTGCTCAAAATTTCAAGGACATTGCATTCCGAAATTATTCACAATTTGGCTAATTATAATAATTTTCCTTTCTTTGAACTTGCGAGGCTCCGATCCGATGCCTAATGATTGAGAGTAGAGAAACAAGTAGAACGTAACGTGAAACACCGCATGCTGGCAATTTTGTACGTTTTGGTTACGTGTAATGTACGTCAATCTTAAGTACCTGAATGATATTTTTAAAAGTCATATAATTGTATACAATATTTCCCATCGCATCTAATTCTCGTACCCGTCATCGTATCAGACTACTGACACTTAACAATTTAACTCATAAAACATGTTTAATAAAAAATTATCCTATCTCGTTGAATTCACAACACTAAACTATCAAGACTACTCATTCAAAACTGCACTTATTTTGTCTTTTAGCATTATACACTTTGCAACTTGGGTAGCAAAATGAAGACATGAAGTAGCAAAATCTTTATTGAGTTATCTACAAGATACCCTTATTATTACCGCAGCAGCACCATTTACTACTACGAGCAACATTGCCGCACCAGTTGCCAGTTCACGTTGAACTTTATAGGCATCATAAAAACAAATCTCATAAAAAGAAGGGGGAGCTGATTTTAATGAGATATGAAATAAAGTCGTTTTTTACATCAGCTTACCTCGATAATATGGTTTCCACCATCCTTTCCAGCGTCACCATTTTGTACAATGGCAACATCTTCCACGGCTGCGTCTCCTTTCTTTGGAGTTCCAGAAATTACGGCTCTGCTGGATCTGTTACCCATTTTGAATCTGAATTTACTCGCTTCTAGTTGGTTAAAATTTTTTAAAAATCCGCGATGATTACGCTCTTCTCGTCAATCTCCTGAGATGAATGTCTTTTTTAAGATATCTGTAAAAGTCAAGCAATATTTACCACTTTAGTTAGAGATGATCAATACACACACAAACACACGAGTGTTTTATATAAGCTCAGAGCTAAAAGGAATATCAGAGCTATCAGCTATAGTACAACAACAAACCCCGTACTCGGCGGCACCCACCAAAACACAATACCTACATATAAAAGCATGACTTAAATTATCGTGATGATAGCGATCGGCATGCGAAGCAAACAAATTCTCAAAAAGCAATCAGGCATACATACTTTACGACTCTTACGACCAAGCTATGTCTAGAAGAAGTACAGTACAAAACAATAAAAACAATTTAAAAAAGGGTTGCAAATACCTACTTGTACAAGTACTAACTGCCAAATATTGAACTATGCTGAATTATATATTGCGCCTGAATTTTTTAAGGAATGCTTTTTTATGTGTTCATCGGAACACGCTCACTTTGTTGCCCATCTTCAGTTTTGCTGCAAATGTGATGATGATGATGATGATATGATGACACAGCTTGCTTGGTTGCTGTTCATCATAAAATTTCATCAACGTAATCATCACCATGATCAAAACCATTCTCTAAAAAAACGCTCCGTAACAGGTATAAAGTTAAACTTCATGTTTATAAAGTACCGATACATATTTCTACATGAAGGATGATAGCCTGCTAGAAAGAAGTCATTTATTTAGGTGTTCTTCTTCCCCTTTCCAATTGCTTCATTGTAAAAAGTATGTAGGTATGTACTTGTGTATGCATATATAATTATTGCAATCTAACTGTTGTGGTTTTTACAGGATGAATTATTACATTCAATAATCTGCGGAATGTTTTTTGTTCAGGAGGATGTTTCATTTCAATGTACACTTTTATTTCCTCCGCAGCTCCGTGAGCGTAGAAGAGCACATCATACACAAAAAAAGTATTTAAATGATGGTGGTGAGGTGAGATGCTTATCCATCTTACTTGCCAATCATAAATTCATAAGCAGTAATCAGTCAGTTCATCACATTATCGTTGAGTTGAGATGAGCCATGAATTCACTTCTTTATTTTATTATTTTATGCATGCACAATGTAAAGTATGTGTACGTGGGTACATGTACGTATATTGTTCATATAATATATTATGAATGTATGCAATTTGTAATATTCATAATATGAATGGTAGTAGTAATGACTTGCGATGAGATCAAGAAGATGGCCAAAGAAAGCTCAGGTATTTTTCCTAAGTTGGCATTTCAAATAGATACACGATATGTCTAATATGTAGCCTAATGTATGAAGGATGAGGCTTGTTGCTTTGCTAAACATTTAAAAAAAATTTGCTGGCACATCAACACCACGCGTAGTAGTAGCCTTATTATCAGGAAGGAAAACAATGCGTGCTTAAAAAGCCACGTCCCTCTAAGCCAATAAATAAAGAATGTAATGCAATGAAACCAACCCGCAGTACATCTCCCATTTCTCTTTTCTACGAGCATTTCACTTATCATTGCAGTCGTGCTTCCTAGAAGAGAAATGTGTTTTTTTTCCACAAGAATAAAATGGTAAAGCAAAATTCACCAGCACATAGCATGCAGCAGTAAATCTTGCAGCGCAACAGCAGAAATTGCTTCAAAGCAGCTGCTTTTGAGATTCCCACCAACAAACGTAGTTTTTAAGGGATATTATTTTGAAATTGAAATTGGTGAAACATGCAGAAATAACAAGTATGCACTATAAACCTACTATACTTCCCTATAAACACTTTTGTTAGAATTATGTACGTCTAGTCTAGAGCTACATTGATATAAAAAAAATCTCATAAAAATGTATTCTTTTGTAGCTTCTTTGCAAAAATATATAACCACTATGTATACTATTTTCACGGTAAATTTACAACACATACCGCGCTTGCTGGCAGTGAATACATACCTGTGATCCACGCATGCATGGATGATGATATCATAATCAAGGTAATATTGCTCATCATCGTCATTACCCACAATCATGAGAGCAGATTTGGAAAAAAAGAAGAGAAAAAAAACATCATTTCGCAGACCAATACTTATCATTTTCGTCTGTGCATAAACAACAACAACTGTTGAAGGAAGGTTTATTGTGTAAAATACACTGAAACACTTTTTTTTGCCAGTTAGTCTTCCTCTTGGTTGCTGGAGAGCACATGATTGCTATAATTATCATTGCCCCTCTCTCTCGAAAACCAGTTTTGCCCCTAGCCATTCCCCTTTGGCGTGGAACGATCAAAAAATTATTTGTGGTGAAGAAGCTGCAGAGAGGCTTTTTGTAATAACAATACAAAGTAGTGGCAGTATTGGCAGTCATCATCAGAGAAGAAGAGACTACACGTTGATCATCATGATGATTATTATTACGTTCAAGATTACTGTGTGAGGAAACAACTAAAATGCAAACCTCAAAAGAGGATCTAACTGGTTGCCTTTAAAAGTGTGCTTTTTTGTTTGCACACGCAGAAATTTTCAAATACCAGACCATTATTTACCACGACAGACATTGTGGATTATCATGCCACAATCAGCTTGAGATGTAAAAGTGAACAAAGGACATTGTAAATACATAAAACACACACACACTTGGTCTCTTTTTTTTCTGTGCTCAGTTCACACAAACGACAGGCAACAGGGAGGACGTTGATGGTAATAATAATAATAATGCCATACAGAAATATTTATGCAAATGTTATTTCATTCACAAAGGACCACGGCTAGTTATGGTAATATGTAATTGTGATTCAATTGCGCATTCATTCTAGTTTATTTAAAGTTTGACGAAGGTTGATAGTTGCCGAGTTTTTCTGCCAAAGTCATCATCATCGACATTATATATCGTCAAGAGAGAGTGAGGTATGTATATAATAATGTGATTTTTTATGTCGCGTAAAAAGCCAGACAATTTATACGCACCCAGCCATCACCTTTCAACCTCCAATATAGAAAATATGGAATGTGATGATGTGGCATTCGCTTCTTGGCTTTTGGGTATCAACTGTCACATTGCTAACGCCTTTTAGTATACCAGCATTTACTACTCATTTCTTACTACTACTTTGCAATTTTGTAAACTTTGTCTTTTTATGGATGCAGGTCAATGTACATTGCAATTATATACAGTGTAAGATTATTATGAGTGAGTGAAATATGAATACCATTGATTGAAGTTAAGTAGACGTAATTGCAGTTGACAATTTTTTTTCAAACTTTGATGATATGGAGTGTTATCAAAATGGCAGTTGACACTATTGACATGAAACATTCTTTAGAGGTGGTTCACACCTCGTCGTGAATGTATAAATACGTTATAAAAGTTATTTTTACATGCTAACCAAGAAGTGTAAAAACTGATGATTAAAGAATATTCAAAAGGAATACTTTTGTAGGGTAAGTTTACCATTTTAACTGGTGTCAACTTACTTCAAAAATGATCAAAAGTCGGTTTTCTTTTCACCATTTAGGTACATATACCACTTATCAGAATTTACAATCATAAAATGATTTTATGTAGCTGTGTTTGTTTCTAAGAAGAAGAAAGAAATTTTGAACTTTTCTGCTTCCATTTTAACCTCCACTGGAGTAAAATGCTTATCACTTGTAATCTCTCAAGTGAAGAAATGTTTACACCCACTTATGCATCTTTCTGCTACTACCAAAATGCTACAAATGCTGCAACGCAACATCCGTTTTCCCAACAAAACGAAATGCAGGGGATACACCTATCATCGACTCAAGTGAAAAAGGCTTAGCTTTGATGCTTGATATCCACTCAAAAAAATATCTCATAAAAACATTTCCCTTGTAATCGTATGCATATCTGTCTGATTGCACTGTGACAATAAAAAAGCATTTTTCCGACCTTTCTTATTTCTATATTACGTAAACGGAATTTGTACGAGTCTCAGTACCAATTTTTCCTTGTCTTCGCATAGGTATGCTAGCAGCAAGCTTTACCCTTTTTTGTACTAGTGTTTACACAATAGCGTTGGTAGAGTAGGTGGATGACAAGTGCATACCACTTCAACTTCTTTTTAGGAAAAAACTAAATTTAAAAGAATAGCATAGTAGAACAAACAGCCGTTATTATAGCACATCCTTTTCCAGATTTTTATTGTTTCACTCCTGCTTATACAATCATGCTATACCACACGCATGATATAGAACAATAAAAATGAAAGTGATTTTAGTTTTCCAGCAAGAGCCTCACTGCCACCACTACTGACTACGATACGTTACACACAAACTGCCTATCCCTCCTTTCTCATTCCACGTATCTTCGTGTAATGTGAAAATCCGTCTTTGTCTATAATTTAAAAGTCTCCTTCGATTGGATTTGGACGGATGGAAGAGAACAGAAGTTTAACCACAGCAGCAAAGCTTTTGGAGGGAACAAGTGAGATCAGCAGCAGAACAAAAACTGTTGCAGTTATTTTTGATATGAATTACTTTGATGCGTAGCTATCCCTCAATGTGTACTCGAGTTATCTGTTAGAGCAGAGATTGCTATTGATCTACGAGCTGGAGTGTGTGCTTCAAAATACTCGAGAGCATCTCAAAATCAGTCGTTCGTTACAATCGTCTCTTCTGTTGGCACATTATTATCATCTCTTACGAGCTCGCTCTCTCTCTCTCTCTCTCGCGTTTAAGAGCTCCTCACGTTGTAGCTAAATATTTGATCGTTGCCAATGAAAGGGTTACTACTTGTGCACAATAGAAAGTTTAAAACATTTTCCCCCTTCATAAGATCTCTCTATTATACCGCTATACATACATATAGTACCAAACTATTCTCTAAAAGTTATTATTATTACTATTTGACAGACGTGGACAAAGTACTAGGCGATGCAATAACTTTGTATATTATTATTATTATATGACTTTAATTTTCTGTCAGCAACTAGGTACATAAATTTGATGCTCTATTCGAAAATAATAGATAAACAGCTTTGTTACTGCTTACGGTGTATCCTTTCGTGCGTTCTCAGATTTCTATAAATTTGATATGTACATACATATGCCACTGGAAAAGAACTAAAATCAAGTGAAGACTGAAGACGTTAATTTACACTTGTGCACTAGTAGAAGATTTACTGATTCTTTTCAAAAGGGATTTATGTTCTTTAAACCATAAAGGAAACTGCACACTGAGAAAATACTATTTATTGTTCAAAATGCTTTGTAGTCAGTTTAGATATAAGTAAGGCGAGTAATAAAACTTTGTATATAATGTCGACTGGAATACGAGCAAGAAATACGAACGCCACGGTTCCACACTCTCACAAAAAGTTTTACGTACTAAACGACTTGGCACAACAGTACTTTTTCACTTTGTTCTTTTTAGGAAATTGTGCTCAGATTCTCAAAAATCAATTTGCACCCTTTTCAAAGATTTTTCAACAAGATACGACAAGGACCAAAGCAAAGTGTATGTATGTGCAGAAGTACTTGGTTGGACACGAGGAGAGTAACAAATGTCAAGCGCATGAATGGAATGGCACACAATTTGTCTGGTCGAACTTGCCCTTCCAGAGAAATGGACACACCGCACCTTTCCTTATCCTTTCTCAATGTGTTATTTTGAGCATTGTAAATGTACCGCACAAAATGGTAGCCACACTACCGTCATTTTTTGAACAATACTTTTTCCTCTTCCTCAGTTGTTTCAACACTTTATTCAATCATTCACTCCATTTAAAAACAATAATACCTACTTGTCGCATACATACATGCATGAAAAAAAAGTAAGATAGATACGACCATTGAACTATGAAGCATGAAAAAATGGCCATATATAACCCCAGCCACAAAAACCAATATTATCGTATTCGTAATACCAGGCAGTCACTTCTTCTGCCGAAATCTCTAGTCTGGAATGGAGCAGTCTATTTGGCCTTTTGTCTCTGGAACTATCAATATCTACTTAACTGCCTGCTTGCCATATGTTTTAATTTAAATAAGAAACCACCATGCAATCAATTTTTTTGTTTGTGTATATAGGCATTATCAATAATATAATTATAAAAAGACCAAAGTAATGGATCTCTATTTATAAAACATCATTTATTTTTCTCACTACTACAATAGTCCAATCAATTTACACTCGTAGCAATAAAAAAATAACAATGCATACTCTGTAAATACTCATCATTATATCATACCAAGCGCAAGCGATGCTTATTCATCATCTCGAAACCATTACTCTATCACTTTGAATTGTCCCATGACGAATGAACATTTCTCTCCATCTACTTTTCGTATCCGAGCAGTAACAAAAACGGGTATGTACATATTTTATCCTCCAAATTTTTACATTCACACTCTAACAACCCAACATTATAAGACCATGTTCCTCGTTTTTCTTCCCCATCATCATTATTACATCTCCAACAACATAAAAATAAAAATAGACAATACCTAATCATATTCAGTTATACGCGACGACAGCCACAACTGAATTAGAAAAAAAACAGAGTGCGATAAACTGTTCTTCTTCGGCAGCGTAATATCCATACATGTCTATCTCAAGCGCAATGCACCAAGCAAGCAAGCAAAAAATAATAACATTTTTTTTGAGATAGATAATGATGCGATGAATTGTACTTGTATGCATGCTTGTGACATATATGACGACTCAAAAGACCATCATCCTTCCTCATATATTTTTATCATCTCGACAGTCACCAATTGTATGATTTTTACATGTACATCTTCTTGAAGAGAAAAAGGAATTGTATTTACAACAAGACACATGCATGTGCTGCTTGTTGAAGTGCGAGTTGTAGTGGTGGTGGTGGAGCCGTATGTGCAGTGTACTGTACGCTACACGCACCTTTTTTTCTTTCGATTATCTGTCAATTGACATTCAATACAGGCATCCATAGAACATTTATTTTCGTCTTCTCACTAAATAAAGTCCCATCTTGTCGACCTTTCACTTGCTTCTTATGAATATAAAACAGGTTTCTTCTCCCTCTCTCTTTGCCTGCCATCGTTCTTTTGGTGATACTTATCGAAGTCGAAGAGAGAAAACTGTTTAGGTGCTTCTTCCAATCATTGAGCTTTTTTTCTGAAATGTTTGCCTCTCAGTCAATTTTTTTATACCTCTGCAATATGTTCATAAACTTATAATATATTATAGAGCATGACGGTAAAAAATCCCTTTTGAGTTGAGCAAGGAAAAAATATGAGAATAAACCAAGGTGCACTTGAGCTTGAGCTTGCTTCAATTTTTTTTGCCTTTGGAGATGCGGCAGACAAAACTACTTGCAAGTTGCTTCTTATTCTTTTTGAGATGTATTTTGCATTAGACTTCATCTACAATAATAGCAATTCATGGAGGTATATACCCACGAGGGACCTGAACAGATCACATTTTCCAGATAGGAAGAAGATGAGAAGTCAGCTGCCAAACAGTTTAAACCTGCCGATTGCTTTTCTTCTTAGAGAATAGACCTGACTGCGTACCTCTAGTGCATGCAGCAAAGCTACCGCGTGTGTAGGTATGCATTTAAATATTATTCCTTCAATGTCTCCAGCAAAGTAATAGAGTAACTTGCGATATATTATTATCATTATCTATTATTATTGTTTGGATAAAAAAACTGTGTATACAGTCAAGATACAGTTCTCTCTTTCAACCTGTCGACAAAAAAAATGTATTTTTTCTTTGCATAATGGATCGTACCAACAACAAGACTTTAAAAAGTGAGAGAGAGGAGATCACGCAAAAGTGAGAAAGAGGTTCCTGAATAAGCCATTTTTCAAATGAATTCCATATACTTACTGAGTTTTTTTCATAAGAAAGAAAAAGGCAATGGGTGAATAAGGTTGAGAAACCAGTCACATTTTTTTGGTGTCTGTGGTGGCGGATAAAACTAAAGTCAAGCTATGAGTTTGATCATTCTCTTGTAACTTGCAATTCCTTTTTAGAATGGAATAAAATTCTCATGCAAAAGAAAGATGTGTAAGTGAAAGAATGAATTGAAAACAGTGCCCGGGGAGGAGAGAAGTAAAACTTTTTTTTTATGAAAACCGCCGTATACAAAATTGTGCATTAGACTGAATGATCAAGAAAAAGAAAAAGAAAATAAGAAGATGATGATGATCATCATATAGAGCATTCTTTTTGAATGCCTTTCGTGAATCCTGCGTGAATTCTTTTCTGACACATTGGATGTGAGAAGTAACATAACCCATTTCAACCCAAGCAACGTGCAGACAGCGTAAAAAAACTAAAGAAATCAATCAATTCAAAGTCAAACTTTTTTAAGCAGTATTTTTCCTTTCTTTCTTTTAACTCAAGTCGTCGTAAGTCTTTTCTCCTTCCTGCTTAAAGTAGTATCCCATATTTCAAGAATATTATGCAGGACGTAAGCGGAGAAAAGTTTTACGCTCAATCTGAATCCCAACTATTTTTCACACAGAGATTTACTATTTTAGCCATGAACTTGAGTAACTCTCATGGACTCTTTTAAGTTTGACTGAACGAGCGAAGGGTATGCATTATGTACTTTTATATTTTTAGTTGACTTTGCACACGAACGGATTGTGAGCCGAAGTAGAAAAATGTTCGTTACACTCTTCTCTGGAACTTATCGCGAAAAAAATATGTTTGACAGTTACAGGATTTACAACATTGAATACAAAATGGTTACACGCAGACACGTTCCAATTCGGGTAAACATTTTTAAAACAAACATACATCCATATATTCATATTATGCACTCAAATATATTATAGATGCATTTAACATTGACTTGAGATGCCATCTTGTAATGTGCATGTCTGTCTACTAGCCATTTTTTTCTCGCTGTTCTGAGACATGAACATGAAAACGGCACCTTGTCCCACAGTTCATGTAACTGTCGCCTATGGAAAGTGCAGACAAGTTTTCGGTTATTTACTATCATTATATGATTTCCCAAAGGAGGATACTCCTCTTTTTTACATTTTTCTCTTTCTCTATACGCACGTAGTGTAAACAAAGTGTCATGTCGCGACCATCTATAACTAATGTGCATTGCAAACACTAATGAAAACGTTGTTTGGTTGCCTGCAACTTACATAAAGATAACAGACTCTATCCATGTACCGGTGTGTATGAAAGAGCTATGTACTTTATTATTATCTTGTTACATTAACATGTTCTCTCGCATCAACATTGTGCCTAATTCAACTCCAAACAAATATCGTGTCGGAGGTAACCAGTTACAATCCGACAGAAATGGTTACATCATCTTCATTACCGACTCAGCTCAACCTACTAATGATGGGGAAGTAAAAGAAAAGAGTAACTCAACCAAGTTATCAATTACCATTTACCACATTTGCACATGAAAGATCATTCGTTAAAACAAGCCTCACGACAGACAACATCAATTTTCTTTAACGCAGTACATGCACTGCTGTTTGACTCGAGTGCAAAATATCAAATCTACCCGATGTTTCCCTCCAGCAGCAGCAGCACATCAAGTACAAATAAAAACTTTCCCAACTGTGATTCCTATACAACTATAATTAAATGTGATATATGACTGCACAAGCTAATCTATGTACACAGGAAATCGTCAGCAGCAGAAACCAATGAAGATTGAACAATTTTTCGTACATCTTGTCTTTTTATCTTATCATCACATTGGGAAGCTCGTCGTCTGAGCATATCATAGAGAAATCTTTTGTAATTTTATGACAACATCATAAGCTTGTTTTTGAAACTTGATTCCCAACTTTATGTTATTATCGAACAAGTATTACCTACTTAAATATTATTGTCATGCATTTTCTATTTTGATATATAAAAATAATGTCTCGTATGAAATGATACCCCGCAGCCAATTAAATTTTCAAACTTTTTACCTTGTAACATTTTATTATCTCAGCAATCGTTTTTCTTCCTTTTACGATCCGCTAAATCTTTATTGTACATCACACTGTCAAAATTTGATGAAGTTTTAGTTCTTTTAGTAGTTGAGCGAAGGAGGAGGCTGATGTTGATGATGATGATAATGAACAATATTGTGTTGTTGTGGATGTTTTGTACATAATAATATGTATGTCAAATGGATTCCCTTTTAAGTACTGTCTGTTTTGATCACGATAGTTCAAGCCAAAGGACAACAGTAAAATATGATCTGGTATAAGGTAAGAAATGACATGTCTGACAGCAGGTAATATAAGTAGATAATGGATTATGCTTAAATTTCTATGAAGAAGAAGCTGGTGGGATACACGATCCAGTATAGTAAAATCATAATAATAATAATAAGGCACACGGTCAATGATTTGATGACGATGATGATGATGAGCTTGTCGGAATAAAATGTAGATCAAATTTCCTTTCATATAATATGCAATTATTATGATTTTCATGTCATGTCATGGATGAAATATCAGAAAGCGTATGAAATACGTACAGGATACGATGAGAGCGTGTGTTCGTGTGGCAGAGTAGTATACAAAGTTGTTGTATGAAGAAAGTAAATTTAAGCTAGAGATAATATGCATTTTGTTTTTTTTTTTCAATTCTCTGCACGTTTCCAATTGGATTTGATGACATGGCACAAAAAAAAACTAGCAGGAAGATTACTTAAAGTACAAATCCCTACATACTAGTATGATTAACTAATATTCTAATGACAGAGACAGACATACAGCAGTAATGAATGACTAACTGTCGCTTTAATTCCTGTTATTGGCTTATATTTGTTCACTTTTTTGTATCCTTTTAGGAATTACATTGAAAACTTATTGCACTAAACCCAAAAACAGGACTGTGCCATTAAAGTCGGATGTAGGATAAAGTGTAAAAGTAAATATTATTATGCATTCACTATTCACCCTTTTCGTTACACGGGCAAAATAGCAGCATGTTGTTTTATCAACTCTAATCCTGTCTTGTAA
This sequence comes from Lepidocyrtoides sp. E14, assembly GCA_027743805.1. Taxonomy (NCBI): domain Eukaryota; kingdom Metazoa; phylum Arthropoda; class Collembola; order Entomobryomorpha; family Entomobryidae; genus Lepidocyrtoides; species Lepidocyrtoides sp. E14. Next base: position 2,527 of record JAHZMZ010001432.1, on the reverse strand, counting down.
TTTCCTGTGTGGAGCAATACCGTGAAAAAAATTCTTGCTGACTAATACCGATGGATTGAAAAGCATTTCCTTTACTTAATTTTCACGCTCATCCACCCTCCATATATATATCGCTTTCACTTCAGGTTATTGTGCATTTCCTTTCTACGTGTGGCAAGAAAAGGATTTTGAAAACTGAACGAAAAACCTTATTCAGAAAAACGAAACTTTGAGATAAATTGCTTTTAAAAGTCATGCTCTCTTGAGTTACGCACGTTGCGTTGGTCTCATGTGTTTTTCTATCCCTCGAGTCTTGTATTTACATAAATGCGATACAGTAGAGTCAACGAGTGCTAATTTGCATGAGCAATCTATTTAACAAGGCAGCAACGCATAATACACTTTTAAACGACTATTAGCGAATGATTATCGACTTGTTCACACCACACCATATAATTTTGTGTTTTTTTCCTGTTTAAAATATTCATTCATTCATTAGTTTTACTACATACTACACAAGCATAAAAGATACATACTCATAATGTTTTCTTTCGTGTCAGTGTAAATCACGCCTGTTCAAACATGCCATTCCTCACTTGTCGTTTGTCGACAAAATGGCGAAACGAAAGGCAAACATATAAATTCAATTTAATTTGAAGAAACTGGTTGAGTGATCGAGATTTATAATATTACAACAATAAAACCCATCATTCTATGAAGCTTTTCTTTTTATCAAAAATTAGCAATGTAGGAATAAAAAGGAGGAGATGAGCATAGAAAAGCATAAAGAGCAGGAGAATAAAACTCTTCCAAAGTATCCTGTTACATAGGCGAATGTGAAAGAGATAAAACTCGCAATCAGCAAATCAATTCAATCCCCCACCTGCGGACTGGGCTACAAACATTAAAAGAAAATTGAGCAGATAGATACTAAATCACTTCCCTTGAAGGCTTTTTACAGGTTCGGTGTATAAATGTTTGTGTATGTGTGTGTCTACCTACTTATATATGTGCAAAAAATCTTTACTAAAGATTTATCTAGATTGTATTTAAGTGTGTGGCATGGATTTCATGGCTTCGAGCGTGACCAAATGTTCAAACAAAGGCTTCATAAAAATTCTCTCCTGTGGTCAAGTTCGCAATGAGCGTACCCTAACCTGTCGACACAAGAGCTTGTACATTCGATTTCGCCATCTTGGCCATTGTTGTACTTGAGAAAACACTAGAGTACTACACCAAAACTTTTATCAATCTACACAATCGGAAGACTTGAATAAAGTAAATTGCATGAGGCAAGCCAACGGCACGAAGAAGAAAAAAAAATCAAACTGGACAGGCAAAGGTAATAAAATTTGAGTCTTCACCACAAGCGTCTCTCTCTCTCGTTGTAAATACTGCACGTTATTCTTAAAAGGGAAACAACAGAGTTGAAAGTTGCAATACTGCCCATACAAGTTCATAAAAGGTACAATAGGTAGGTAAGTAAGGATAATGAGGGGTGCGGGTGTTGTCGGCGTCTGGAAGCAGATTTTTATTTTTACTGTACAATGAAATATGTAGACTGGTCCAATGTGCACACACACAACAGAGTGTACCTGATACATAAAATGATATTGAGGCATTACATTTTTCCCTTTAACAATACCAATACCACAAGGTATTTCTGTAAAAGAGAAACCACCTTCAACAAAAGTATATACTTTTGGGTACGTATTATGTATGTATGTATGTATCTATCTCATTTTATAGCTTTGCTTGATACTTTGTTTTACAAACACAATGCCTGCATGCATGCATGCATGCACACTCACACATGCTTTTTCCTTTCAAAGTTCGGTTTGATTTTTGACCAGTTCTTCTGGTAGTGAATGTAGTGTGGTTGGGTGGAATTGATAGTATATAGATGTACCTGTGATTCAATCATGCTGTGCATTTATGCATCCTTTCACCCTTGGTTGCACTTACTGCAACCACTGCCTGCGACGACGACAACCACAACGACAGCACAGGAGGGGATTCACCTTACTCAAACTAATAACGTTTTAATACCAAATACCTAAGCAAAAATGGCCAGGAAAAATGACAGAATTCGGTAATAAAAAATCCAGTAAGGAATACGTAATGAATGCATGCAGAGACAACAAAATACTTAAAAGAGATGTGTACATACAAATTCACAAAATATTATTAAAACTGCCTAACAAGTATATTAACAGGCATCTCATATTATACATAAGTATATAGCTTTATTAATACGTTCCTTAAATATCATATCATATTACGAACATAAATGTTGTAGAAAATATGGTATAAATTATAAAAGGAGCATCATTATTGCTGTGTGAATGCAGACCAAAAGAACTATGAGACAGGCTTAATGCCTTTCACGACACGAAGTGGTGCCACACTACTACTGCCACTACTCTTCTAGAAGAACAGTTGCTGTTGTTGTACATAATATCTAATGTACCCAAAGACCGAAGCTTCCATGTTAAAATTTCTCACCCTCAAATAATGAAAGTTCAGTTTTGGTATAATAAGACGCGAG
>JAHZMZ010001431.1:0-46498 GCA_027743805.1 Lepidocyrtoides sp. E14 | reverse complement strand
ATGAACCCCGTTAATAATACGAGACTTGGTCGGAAACTAAATAAAATCGTGAAAAAATATTTACCCGATTACGTCCTACCCATGCAAGCCCACGGTCTCACCGTCATCAAAATATTCTGAACTTCATTGCTTCGTAGCGGTATACTGTGTAGTATTTTGACTCGAGTGTACTTCAACTTAAGGCACCACCACTACTATCCAACTATCATGCAACGACCGTCATGTAATAATGATGATCATGATGATCATGATACAGTATAAACCAGACTTACCATCAATTACCAACCAACCTGGTAAGGTAAAGAAAAATTTCAAATATAGGAAAGTGGTGTGGTTCAACTCTCTCCTCCCTTTTATTTTTTTATTTATTTACAGAGTGTTATAGATGGGCTTATAAAATAATCCTCAAATTCTACTAGTACTACTACTACGATACTCGCAGTCACTGGCTCACAAATACTGAGGCAATATTATTCGTTATGTGCATAAAAGAAGATTTTGCCGAACAACGAAAGATGCGAAAAGAGGCTCTGTTGGCTTCAAAAAGAGATAGGTAAAAGAGGAATTCCCAGAGGATTTGAGCGCATACAGTAATGGTCGTATGAATTGAGTTACATTGCCTATTACCTTAATGCTACTATAGACGTTCTCCTTGGAGTAGAATATTTTTTTTGTTGCCTCAACATTAGGGATGAACAACAAGTAGAAAAGTTAGATAGATGAAAACATTGTATAGATGACGATACGTCTTCCTTGTAATACTCTTACCACGTTCTCTACGCTTTCTAAGTTTAAAGATTATATGCGCCTTATTTATTGAAACCTTTGGCGAACAGAAATGAGTATTTATATTGTAAATGAAGATTACTTTTTACACAGGTGTGTGTTTACTGTTTACATAAGCTATCTTTAAAAGGTAATATATCTAGAAGGGAAAGATTTAAAATCCATTTTATTCATATACTTAGTTATTTCATATTTTCTTGTCAGTCAAGAAAGTCTCCTGAGCTCCCTGAGTATATATACAGTTCTAATCTATTATACCTGGATAGTCGCGAAAGTTAGATAACGTCAACTATGTATTATCCTACACAGCACGACAAAACAAGGAGACGTGCCTGCAAAATAGATAAAACTGCGCTGAGGACTTTTATTCCTAACAACAAGTCACAAGTGGTCGCCGTGCATGCTAAAGATAAAAGTGACATGCATAAATACGAAAAGACCATGCTGCTGTTCCTAGCTTATGTTTGTCAAAGCCACTCACCAGTCTTGTGCTCCCTTTTTACATGAATATTAGATGGAAAATGGCAATTTTATACACACTTTTAAAGCCAACTTATTATATGATGCGATCACATAAGCTGAAGTATATAGTGATGACGATGCTGCCCCTGGCACTTGGCGTCTTCATAGATAATCGACTCATTTTTCCGTGGCTCTTCTTGTCTCTAGTGTGTGGGTAGGTACATTACACAGCTTGCAGAAAGATCCCCCTCTCTTTCTATAAAGATATAAGACTTGCATGTATTTTTTTATATATGTCGTCTATTCCGTAAGGACAATATGATGAGATGAAAGAGACGTATGTAGTACGTTGTGTAGTCGTACTCTGCAATTGTTTTGCCATCATCATTCAGACACTACTACCAGCAAACGAAAAGAGTTTTAAAGGAAAAATGACAACCAGTGCTGCTTCAAAACTACTTTTCAAAAAAAAGACCTGAGAAGCTCGTGCAAACCGTACAACAGAATACACCTACCTACATTAAGTTCCTTTTGTCTACTACTACGACCACCACTACTACTATTACACCATATTCCTGTATTTTCACCATCATTCTCACAACAACCTGATGCACATTACAGACTACTTGGCTAAAAACCTGGTTACTGAAGGCGACTCGACTGTTTCGTCGTCGTGTATTTTATATGAAAGAAAAACGACAATTCCTTTGATATTGCTGAAATTCCACTCTTGTTCAACTGCTGCTCTATTCAAATATTAGTACCTATGTCTAGTTCTAGCTACGGTAAATTGAACCCTTTCGAATGGATTGAAAATATGGTAAAAAAGTATATAAAAATACATAAAGATAAGGATTTTATGACATCTCGTATTCCCTTACTTGATCTTCATGCAGAATAAGACAGAGAAACAGGAATGTTATTACTTTTATGCATGTTATTTTGTAAGTACATAAGCATCCCTATGCATGCTGATAAGCTATACAATGTACTAAAAAGTATGTACGCAATCTTAAAGTTACAGGATCCTGAGTCTTCCTCAAGTCAAGTGCATTATGCTATGCTATCAGAATAATTGTAGAGTGTAGGTGTTATTTTCTTATTGTGTAGGTACAAGTGCACACACCAATACACATGGGTATACATATATCAATGTGGTTTCACTCATGTCTCTCGTATGCCACCACCAAGCGCTCAAAAATTTGCACACAACTGTTCTTATGTGGTCATATACTGCTTAAAGTCTTTAAAGGGCTCAGAAAAGCTGAAGCAAAGCCTACAACATTTTTTTTCATCTTTTTGGTAAAGCTCTTATAATGTCCTTAATATGTTCATTTCACTTGTTATTCGAATAAAGGAGTCGCCTACAAACGTACAGTACTGTTAGACGACAAGTTTATGGTAGTGCGAAATGAGATTTTAACTTTGACGATGATGCTCAGATGCAGTAGCAGAGGGGAGCTTTATATTTCGCATATTTTGAATCCTTTTTAGTATTATTGCATTGTATTATTGCTCCTTATTATTTGGATTCTTCACTAAAGGGTAGTGAATATCTAGGATATTCTTGGTGCAAATAGTATATCCTGTGCCTGTTCATTGAGTCGTTACCCTTTTTAAACTGACGTTTGCTTTAATTGTACTTCTATTTAGGATGGGAGCGCCGTCTGTTACCACAAAAGCGATTAAAAATTATCAATTATTAAAGTACATGCCATATATGTTTTTTCATTCATTAATAGTTTTCATAATGTAAAACAAACTAATAAAATGCAGAAAGTAATTTTGAATCTCAGCCAGTCAGAGATAATATTAGGGTAACAGTAGTTTCTGTTGAAATAAACTATAACAAAGCTTTAGCAATCTGACGAGTAAAAGGTAAAACTATTTGTTTAACCTTGCTTGCTATTTGGACCCTTTAACCTTTTTCGAGTAATAATTGTTGTAAAAATAGCAAACCAACAAATTTACATATAGAAATGATTTTTAAACCTTTCCACTAATGTTTATACATGTACATAAACAAAAAATATCGTTCAACATATTTTTTTATGATTCATAAAATTTTTATTCTATAAAATGAATATAATGATTTAAACAGAATTTTGCGTGAAAGAGTACAAATACAACTGCATTGTGCAAATGTATTTTAGACTTTACGTGCGTTGAATCATTATTTACTTAAACAAGAAACGTAGCAATTTGACGAGCACCATTTTGCGAGCTGCATTTGATGCAGCAGTGCTACAGTGTAATTATGAGTGTCACACTTCTTTAAATCCACAACAATAATAAAAAATAATAACAAAACCAACCGTATTGAATGCATACTATTGTAACACATATAGCACCTGAACCAAAAAGTATCCCTTCTTCACTGGTGACTGGTGCATTACTATTTCATGCAGAAATGTTATGATCTTCTTGAATTCAAAATACTTAGAAATAATGGTCTGTCTAGTAATCCACACCAGCGCATCCTTCCCTGTTTGAATTGCCCAATGTACATAATATTATGCTCATAAATGGATATGCATAAAACATGCAGAGTAGCAAGTAGCAACAATGGTGTTTCCTCTCTACGTTTATGATGTGTGGACGTATTAACAAGTACCTACACACAATTGCCATTAGTACGTTCGCTGCTTCATTAAATATTATATATACCATGACATGAAGGAATAAATGTATACATCCTTTTGTTTATAAGTCAAGTAACATTATAACAATCACACAACACCAACTAAACTTCTCTCACACTCATTGTAAAGCGGTAATATTATTTTTGTAGTACAGTTTATAAGCTGACGTTATTCTTGATGCTGCAGATGCACTAACCATGCTTGGGATGCCATGTCTTGCACTAACCACCATTCTTACCTCTGCCACAAAACAGTAAGGAGTAACCATCAAACTGTTACACACATTTATTTTCTTGGATCTCATCAGCGCAAATCTCAACCTCGCAGCATTTTGTCCTTGTTAAGGAATTCTCCACAAACATCTTACAAGACTACTTTGTCTCTCTTTCTGTGTTAACTTGCTGTTTGCTTGTGCTATAATTATTTTTTTGCTGCTAATATTATTACTACTGCTTCTATCGTTGTCTCTGTCACCCTCTTCGTCGTTAAATTTTTGTGTTGTATGTAAAAAGCAGTTTGGGAAATTAAAACAAAAAGAAAAACTTTTTCTCATGCAAAACATTTATCCAACTTGAACAAATGCCACACTCGGGAGAAACGATCCATAGGGAATTCACGGTGGTGCTGTGTTGGTGGATATAAACAGACACGACAGGAGTAGTGGTGAAAATGGTAACACCTGTGTGCTCTTGATTCAGCTGGATGAACTGAGAAAAAGATAGTGGAGTGGTGGAAGGGTTCTCATTTGTGCTACCGGGTGATTGTGATGATGGTATATCTCATGAAACGAAACAACTTTTACCTCCAGAGAGAGTAGGAAACAACAACATTGCAAATCCTAGATATATGCAACTTTCATGAAAATATTATTTGCAGTTCTCAAGTGGCAGGATGGAAATATGTATGCGCATAGTTTCGTCCCTTCTACGATTTACATGATTAATGCAAATATGGCGGAAATCACTTAAATGAATTACAAACAAACGCAAAACATTTTCCATTTAAAGCATTTTACAGTGTGTTGAGTTATTTAAGGAGAGAAGCTACTGAAATTGCTACATTGATGTCCTCAGGGCTAGACAGAAAGTGTTAGTGCGCACTTCTGTTTTAAAATCTGTGGTGATGATGAGTTTGATGAGACTGCAAAGATACTTTATTCCTCTTCACGTTGAGACTGTCGTCTTGCTGAGAAATGGAATAGGCAGTGCATTGTAAGTTCTATCCAATAATCCTTAATACTTGATTAATATTCTCAGCGTGACGTTATCGACGTCACCAAATGAGTTTGTACTTTTTCGTGAGCCGCAATTAGAAATGTGACGAGCTTTTTATAAGAAAGATATATTATAAAATAATCCTACCTGTATTTAAAATACAAAATATAAAATTTCTAGCATTTTGTTGGAATTAAATAGACTCAAAAGAAAGAAAAAAGTATTCAATTCAAATAGAAAACTGTTATCTTAAAAAAGATGCACGTCTACCTGTGTATCCTTTTAAAAGGACTCTTTTGTATCATTTTTGGTATCACCAGCCCATGATGATATTTCTCTACGAATTTTTTAAGATACAACGTGATCTCAATAGAATGTTCAAAGCTCTCACTTCATTGCATTTTAACATAGTGTCACTAAATTTATGTAGGCATTCCATTTTATTTGAAGTTGTCGAGAACTAACTCTGTCGGACAAAGTAATATTTTTTTCTTTATAAACCCGTATTTGCAGCCGTACCATACTAATATATCTTCATATAAGTATGAAATGTGCATACAAATGGTTGTATCTAGAACAGGGATGCGTTTGCAGAGAAGAGATAAAGTTTACCTTGAAAACTGTCTTTACAGTTTTTAGTATTCATTTCTACGTGCACGGTAGCAGAATTTTTCATTTAAACAAAAAGACTTTTTATAGCAAAAATAAACGAAGATCGTGTAATAAAAAGTCAGCCTCTAGTGTTTTTGCTGTGGCTGTGTAAATTTAAATGAAAAAGTAACCCTTGTGTACCATGTAAGGAAAAACGAAGGACCCTACATAATTTTATGCAGCTCCAAACATTTAGTACGCGTAGTAGTATTTATTACATGCTAGTTTAAACCATAAGCTAGTATAGTCAAAAAAACTTGCTACGTAGGCAGTTATATGGTTTATAGTTGGGAATACAGGGGTATGTGTCACTGTGCCGAAGGTACGTATATAGGAGTCTAAAAGCAAAACTTGCATTAAAAAGCACTGAAATATCTTTGTTTTTGTGCCGTAAACTATTCATTCGAACGAGCAAAAAGTTTCTCTTTGCTTCAGGGTATGAGGCACAAAATTACAAATGTACCTAATGGCAGACTTGTTTCAGAGCCCTAGAACCTGTGTCTTTGCTAATGACGTATTATTCTCCATGCTCCTTTGATACCTGAATTTTGGCAAAGGACTGGAGTTTCTGAATGATGTAGCAAAATGATTCAAGTGGACTGGACTGTAAAACTATTTTTGCTTTGATGAATGAAATCAACGCAGAGAGAAGTAGTAAATAGTGAACAGACTAAATTATTTACGTCACACAGCAGCAATGAAAGATATTAACCCTTCTTCAATGATAACGAAATGAAGCAAATCTAACAACAATGATTGTAATGAAAGATAACGTAGAAATGCATCTAATGGAGAGACGCATTTTTTTTGCTCATTTGCATAATATAAATCCAGGGGTATGAGTATACATGTATATATACCTTTTTTACATCTGCTTTGTTCACGAATCGTGTCCTGTCCACGTAGATGTGTTATCAAGATTGGATACTTAAAGCAGGGTACAACATCTTTTATAGCCTCGTGATGAAACACAAGATACACAAAATTAAAAAAAAAATCTGTAGGTATTTCCATTATAAATGTACATATATAGTTCGATGTGCAAAAGATCATTATTTTGCACCAGGGAAGAGAAGAGTGACCGTGTGGCATGCGGGATATCATCTTCATAGTGGGAATAATAATAATAATAATAATAAACTTTGCCACTATGGACATTTATAAATGTATATAGAGCCAAAATTCAATCTATCTCAAGTGATAACGCAAAAAGACAATATAGTCATAATAGAAAATGAACCAGTCCGTAAATAAAAAAAACTGCCATCTTTGTTGTGGTCGTAGAAGAAGGCTTGTTTGAGATTCTTGCAGAATACAATAATGCCATCGTACGTAGTATATTTTGTGTATACATACGTTTAGAAAGATGGTGATGATAAATATATGGAGAATCAGAATAATATACTAGTATGTTTATGCATTAATGTAGACCACACGACAGCTTGCTTGTGCGCTATGAATATAAATAAACGACTGATATTACTAATATTATAAAATGAAATTTTATTTGGCAGTTTTTTGTAGGCATGCATGCAAAAAAACGGATTCACATTCTTTACATGATTAACTCCGCAGACTGACCACTGCTGCGGACTGCTTCAGGATTATTACAATTGGATTGGAATACAACTATCAATTTGACTCATCTTAAAACTGCCTTGTATTACATTCATACAACAACAAGAGAAGCAGTTTTGTATCGATGATGCGATAAAGAGGAGCAAAACGAAAAAAAAGACGAAAATGCAAGTCTCCCATTCAACTTTTTCAGCTTTAGAATAACGTGTATATATAAAGTGGTGGTGGCCTGATGCATGGTGGGTGATAGTGGGTAATAGTAGTGCTGGTGACTGCATCTTTAATGAAGCGGACGCGGATCTCAATTTCTGCTGGAAAAAATTGTAATTTCGTGATGGTAAATTTCGTGAATTCCGACCATTATTAAATGAAGTACGATCCTATCATTACTGTAATCACGAAATCGTCGTAAACGTAAATGTGAATCTGAAACGGGGCGAAATGGAATAGTTCACGAGGAAAATGTGCTGTAGGTGATTTGATGAATAATGATAAAAAAAATACCAAAATGATTGTTTGCGCTATTGTTATTAATAGCAGCAGGAGGAAATAACGTGACCACGATTATTTTTGTTTTATTTTTTTTACCCTTACCACACTCTAAAGGAAACGATCTCAATTCTCAACTATGCCACCCCATCATCATCAATCCTCTGCTGTTAATAGTTTTTTATTGATTTTATCAAAAGTGTACAAAAAGGAAATCCAAACAAAGACATCATCTTGGCAAAACTGTATGGTTTTGCACGTGAATTTTATGTAAATTAAATGTCAGACACGACTGTTTTTCATACTACTTTGCGTGAAGTGAACCATATATATCGTAAACCAAGTTAAATTACTGTATTAGTAGCATGGAAGCTTTTTGATTAAAACTTTGTTATACGTTTTACAGGTTTTTGTACTGACAAATTTGCATTAGTTTCCTGTGTCGAAGTATTACCCTGTTTTATTGTTTTATTTTATATATTGTTGCTGATGTAAATGTTCCATCAAAGTTCTCCTGTTGTTGGAGGAGAAACTTGCTTGCTACATACATAAAGATGTAGAATCTTTGTATACTGTGAAAACATGATGAACAAAGAGATAAATACTACCACTGGGAACATTTTTTCTCTCGACTGCAGCAACAACAGCCACTATCTCATTATCTATAGGAAAACAGCACGACAGGCAGTGCAAGATTGATATTGACGCATTAAAACGGTGTTTGTGCTCACGTTTTTTGTTTTATCAGCGAAAAAAGTGTTGGTGTTTACGACGACGACGACGACGACAACAACAAGCATCAGAGAAAAGTGTAGAGACGAGGAAATCGACTTCGTAATCAGCGTCAGTGCGAGAGGAGTAAAACATCTTTAGCCAAGGTTTATGTAGCTTTTAGCTGTACATCTTCCAACCAACCAACTTAAAGGCCATTGTAAATGCTTGTGTGAAAGCACATAGACAGGAAAAAGATGCAGCAGAGACAAATCGTAATAAAAACATTGCAGAGTACGATGAACAGATACGAGAATCTGCCACAACAACGGAGTAGGAAATCCGTTTGCATAATGCCAATCTTTACCAAAACTTGTCTTCTAGTCATTCTCCTTCAACTGTGTTCTGGTAGGTTAACTGACATTTCAACGTAATACGATCAAAACCGTTAATTTACCTGTACGTTTTTTTAAAAAAAATCCATTCCTATTCATCAGGCTAGGAGAACTGGTGTCTTTCTTTATCTCTTTTGTCTGTGTATGCATTTATTTATATGCAATAAAGGTAGAATGTAACCTTTTTTCTGTCTACCCACTCAAGTTTAAAATATTTTTTTGTGTTTACATCTACTACTGCGCATAAAAATATAGGAGCATTACAATTTGTGTTTTATGCACAATTTTATTACATTTATTTCCGGAATTTACCCCATCCACCCTACTACCATACAAAAAAATAGAATGATAGCCAAGCAAACCGCTATAATTTCCTAGTACAATTTTATGATAATTACATGGGATGAGAATGTTTGTTCCAATAAAATGCTTCTATATGACAGTAAAGAACATTTCCACTCACAAATAAAAGCTGACCAATGTGCCTCGATGGAAATATATACATATTGGCGGTATTTTGATGTCTATTACTGCTACTGCAAGTTCATACTAACTGTTTCGTGAAAAGGATTGCGTAGCACATCAGTCTGCGTTGCTCTTCAGGAAAGCATTTATTTATTATGACACTTATTGTCGTTGATGAATGATAATACAGTAAACCATTCCAGTCAGGTTTTACTAAAGCCACCTTGTTGTTTTTGTTCAAGGGAGGAATAAGCAGACACTGTATATTAAACAGCATGCACTCATGGTCATAGTTATATGGTGTAACAAACCATAAAATGAATTTTCGTAAAATACGAGGAGCTCTTCAAAGTGCCACAACAGTGGTCTTTAAAACATTTAATGACTTTTTACAGATTGCAGAGGGGACATAGACATGCCACCATTTCTGAATCCAGTTATCTTTCGTGTCAGCTCTAATTACTGGAGGATTCACGAGGATGACCAAGTTGGAACGCGAGTTTCAGAGATAAGGGTGAATCGAGAGTCCAGTCCATCAAACGTCACGTACACCATTGAGCCTGCAGAAATAGCAGACCATTTTCGAGTAGAAACGAGGCCTGGAGGTTATGGAAATATAATTCTGCAAAAATCCTTCCAAGGCCAGGTGGGCTATTTTTAAACTTGCCTTTTACGTCAACTAATATGGCTATTAGTACCCATGTAATATGTGAAATGAAAGACGACAAAAAAATGTGGAGCCTCTAAACTAGTTTTATTCTCTGACAAGGTTAGCTTGTGGGTTGTAAATTCAGGATTGGTATGAAATGGACCAGTATAGGTAGTTTCGACCACGGTGAGCTCATTTATGTTGGCTTTAGTCCCGAATGTCCTATCCCAAAACTGAGGTTGAAACGTTGGATTTGAACTCGAACCCTTACGCATGGCAGCTTAATACAGAGAGCTATATGTATTTTTCTTCCTCCTGCTGCTGCTTATTCAAAATTGCAGAGCATTCGTTTTACGCACGAGTTTCATTTGTGCATATAGGTACTTGCATACGCATACACTTTTTCTGCTCAAACCGTTAATGACTTGAAAGCAGAGTGCGTACATTACACTCTAGGCTCGACCCAAAGTTCGTACATATAACGTATGCCTACTATAAAATGCTAAGTGTGGAGTAGCAGGAGGAAGAAAAATACATAGCTCTCTGTATTAAGCTGCTATGCGTAAGGCTTCAAATGCAAGGTCTCAAACTCAGTTTTGTCCACTTGGGGTAGAGCATTTGGGACTAAAACCAGCATAAATGAGCTCACCGTGGTCGAAAATACATCTGCTAGTCCATTTTATCCAATTCCTGAATTTATAACCCACAAGCTTACCTTGTGAGTCATGCAGCTCGTCATGGCTAAGACACTGCATGAAAACGTCATTTAATCCTTTCTACATAATATTCTCTATGTAAAAATTATGTCATGTCTATTCAACGCAAAAATTGAAAATTTTACGATGTAATAACGAGCTTTATATGATGTGAACCTTTTTTTGGTTGTGTTTTCAGGCAGGAAAAGACTATATAATGAGAATTGTTGGAATGGTAGGAGGGTCTGCACGAAGAACCGTTGTAGAGGTACGTGTGCGTGTTGAAGGCCCTTCTGGACACCCCGAGGAGAAAGGACCATTCACACCAAAGGTACACAACAGTTACAAAACAGACTTTTGTGCATACATTTATCACTACATGATAAAGCAAGTTGGGGGAAAAAGCTGATTTTGTTGCATCCTCAGTGTAATAATATCCATCCATTTTGGATGTTCTGCTTGTACTGTAGCATAACTAGACCTGATGTTTTGGCCAAAAAGTTTTTTTTACTAGCGAAATAATCATTCAATGTCAGGAAGAGTATATAGTCTGTCGATAAACAGAGATTATATATCTTTTTTGTGATTTCCTAGATTGCACAAGCTTTTCTACCGCCTCCAGGAGATAGAACACCACCACCTCCTCCAGATTTGGGAGATAATAATAACTTCCCAGTAAGCCCGTTATCAACCTTCTCCACTCCTTCATCTACTTCCAATATACCTAGCAGTAGTAGTAGTAGTAGTAATGCACCAAGCACGGTGACAACAGATTCCACAAAAGCTCAAGAAACATTACCACAAGACATTCCTACCGTGTTGCAACCTCACGTTCCTCCATCAAATAATGTGTCTTCTGATGGCAGCGACCAACAACCTTCGTCAACCAAAGGAAATGATTACCCACCTCAGTACAATGTTTCCTCAAATGATCCTCATCCGAATCCAGCGGATCATGATAAAAAGGTTTATCCCGAAATCCCCGATAATGAGATTGGAGAAACTGCCGCTGCAAATTCAGCAAAAGGAACCGCGTCCGATAAAAATAACAATGTGGGAGTAGGTATCGACATACCATCACAAAGTGAAAATGAGAAGGGAGGCATGGCTTTATTCACTACTTTACCTATAGTAGCCATCTTTGGGGTAGCTTTCGTCGTTTGCGCTATTTTTTATCTTCTCAATAAGAGAAAAGTGAAGAAGCGTCCCGTGAAAGAAATTGTGAGTTGCATACTTAAAACTGTAGTACCGTTCTCAGAGTCTATGGTCCTATTGTGGGAATAAATGGATTAACTCTACGTGTATTAATTTATCTGCAGAGAAAAGAATCAGCAGTTACAATTAACAGTAACACAACAATGTCTGGAGAAGGTGAACCACCCACAGCACTTCAACAATGGGTAGGGAAAAGAGCTCAGTCTAACAGATATGAATCATGGGCTCCAGACGCTGTTCCAGATCAGGTAATTGTCATCATCATCATAATGTAAAACGGCGAAACCAAATCATGAACAAACCTAATAATTTTGTGTCTTCTTGTTCTTATTCTTGTAGGCTTTTGACAAATGGGAGTTCCCCCGCCATCATTTGCAGATTGGAGGAATCTTAGGAGAGGGATGCTTTGGACAAGTGTGGAGGTCTGAAGCTTTGAACATTGATGGGAAAGAGGGAACCACTACTGTGGCTGTAAAAACTTTGAAAGAGTCTGCAGGAGACAGAGAGCGACAAGATTTACTCTCTGAGCTTACAGTAATGAAAATGCTGGATCCACACCCAAACGTTGTCCGTTTATTGGGATGTTGTACTGACAAGGGTAAGTCTTCTATTTTGCAAAAAAAGATTGTATTTTGTCTTGTTCAAGCAAATGTGTAGCTGGCATTGCTTCTTGAAAATCCATCTTCTTGGTGTACGGTGTACGATATAATATGCGAACACTAATATTGTAGATCCTATATTTGTGATAATGGAGTATGTTGCACTTGGGAAGCTGCAAACATATCTTCGAAATTCTCGTGCGTCTCACTATTATGGAAACTTACATGGGGACTCGACATCATTGTCATCCAAGGATTTAACATCCTTTGCATACCAAGTAGCAAAGGGGATGGAGTACTTGGCATCTAAAGGGGTAAAAATCAATTTTTGAAGTGCCTGAAGCTATGAAAGCAGTTTGAGTATATTTAAACACGTTTTTAAATCTGCCATTTTAGATTATTCACCGTGATTTAGCAGCAAGAAATATTTTGATAGACAAGGAGCGCGTTTGCAAAGTTGCCGACTTTGGATTTGCCAGAGATATAGTAGATAACCACGTTTATGAACGTAAATCAGATGGACGTCTTCCAATAAGGTAAGCATATCCTAATTAAGCTCTTTCCGCATTACAGACTGTGATGACGCATTATCAATGTTTAGTATGCACACCTTATTTAAAACATGAATTTCATACCCACAGGTGGATGGCTCCCGAAGCGTTATATGACAATTTCTTCACAACAAAAACTGACGTGTGGAGTTTCGGAGTACTAATGTGGGAAATTGTAACTTTAGGTAAAATGAAGCTAGTATTTTAAATTATTAAGATTAAAAAAGTAGATTAAAAAAGTGAAAAATCAATCATGATTATTTGATGGCTAGCCTTAGCGGGGAAAAGCTTTAACTCATTTAAGTGCTATCTGCGTTTTATTATTACTTTTATACCGGTGAATTTTTAAGTTTGTATAAAGTTATATATTTTGATATAATTTATTGTACAGTTTTTGTAGGAAGGAGATGTAGATGAAATGAAATAATTTACTTTGTGTACGTGTACAATTAAAAAAACGAAAGTGTTATATATTTTGATATAATTTATTGTACAGTTTTTGTAGGAAGGAGATGTAGATGAAATGAAATAATTTACTTTGTGTACGTGTACAATTAAAAAAAACGAAAGCAGACTCACAATCAACATAATATTTTGTCATTACCTAAAGTTTCTCGATGAATAATATAAACCTGATCTGTTGCAGATGCATACTCATATTAAAAAAATTTAATACCCGTAGTAGATGCATCAGTCAAAAACTTGCAACGTATAATTACACATGATTATAATTTTGTGCTCTAATGTTGGGTTTTCATTCTGAAATTCAGAATTTGAGTTTAATAGTTGCACTGTTAGTGTATAAAATTTAGCTAATAGTAGAATATGATGACTCCATACTTTCCAAAATTGCCCATTTGGGATAAATGCCTACACGTTGAAATGTCAGTTATTATAGAAGCCAGAGACTCAAGGTGAAGAAGGTTATAGAAAAAACATTATTTTTTAAATATTCGTCACGATATATTTTCAGTTCATAAATTTATATGATCAGCAATAAGAGACTATATATATATAATACCACAGGTGTGCGCAGCAGTGGGGAAAAAAATTAAATAGGTACATAAAATCACTGGTAAAAGCATGATATTTAAATTGTATCGTACTAGTCTATGCATAAATAAAATGCGTACATATTTTACTAATACTAGAAATATTACTCTTATTTTTTTGAGAGCAGAATAGAAATGCATAAAATGTGTGTACGTAAATACTTACAGTACAGAAATAATGAAAGTTGTCATTTTTACAAATCAAACTTTGGTGTCACGCAGTATTGTGTACTTGTGACATGAGCGCATGAGCATGTGTTTTATGATTTTTGGCACTTTCATGGGATGGAAAATGGCTATTTCAGTATAGCTATACCCCTCTTGGAGGTCTCATGGAAGTAGTTTTCCACTCAGTTGGGGAATTCCATACTGGTGCATAACAGACAACTTCTTTTACATCCGTTTCGTCAATCTGCAAAATGGGACGTTGGGGAAATCGAACTGCAAATGGAAAAAAAATATATTCCACATAAACTATGTACTTCAAGGTTTCTGAATACTAATAATGAAATTTTGCAACTCTTTTTTACATACTTTCGGGGAGAAACTTGAGCGATCCATCTTGTCTTCTTACAGCCCATTTCAAACCATGTGCAAAGAAAAATTGATTTGCATCGCAGTAATATCTTCCTACGGTTTTGTTCTTTGTGTCTTCGCGTCCAATGTGCAAAATCCTTGAGGTTTCCGGTAGAGTTGAGAAGTCAGAAACTGCAATGGAATAAAAATGAGAAAGTTTCTTGGCAGCATAAAAATGTTCATGTGTGTGTGTGTGTGAATAGCAATACCCATTCCTCCGCTTCCATACGAAAACTGCATAAAAACGGTTTCAGAATGATCAACTGTGCATTGTAAAATTCCTCCTTCGCTTACTGATCCAGTGGCCAGCGGATAGCCAACGCAAAGACGTGAAGTGTGGTCGACAAAATTATCACAGTTTTCATTTTTCAGCAAGTCACAACTTTTCTCAAGATATTTCCTTGCCATTTGGCAATCATTGGTGGATGAGCATGGAGTTATTTTCATTTTAGGACGAAGATTTCCTTCCGTTGAACAGCATTCAATCACATCATTTTCCTGGTCGAACGTAATCCGTAGTTTGGATGATCCTTCTGCGAAATTGAAGTTGTGTCATTGATAACTGAGCTTCATATTTCTTTTCTGCACAAACGGGGCATATTGAGACAGTAGAATTAGACTTTACCTGTCAGACTCTCCCTCTCATAAGTAAGAAGATTTTCTTCCGCGTCGCCGAGAGCCACAGGTCGCACAGTTTCTACAAATTTACCCGAATGACTGTTAAGCACGCGGATCTTTATCTTAAGTCTTACATCAGGATAAGAAACACGAATTTTTATAATGCGATCATTACGTTGTGGCGGCATCAGTCTCAAATGAATTTTTTCATAACGGTCTCCACTAACACGGCACAGATAATTCCCCCATACCTCATTCATAGATCCTGAACCTCTATATTTGATATGGAAGCCAGAAGCCACATGATAAGTCACACTGTCACTTAACGGGATCTCTTGAAGCCGCTAAACAAACATAAACACACGACATCTTTAGCGAATCACACAGGGAGCAATGCAGAAAGGATGCTGATGATTTTAGCATGATTATTTGCTTTGTTTTAAACATTATGGTCAATGTCAAAAGAGATATGATCGTGCTGTCATTTATATTGTACTTACGCCAGATGCCAACATTTTAAATAATTGTACTTGTGCATTTTTCACAGAAGTTGCACACGGTAGAGTCACCCACTGGTCTCGTTCCTTTGCACGAATCACAATTGTTTCGTTTGCTGGAGTCACATAGTCTCCAATGAAAACATGCTCGCCTGCTCACGAACGAAAACACATAGCGAAATTAGAATGAATTAAAATGCAGGATTCCCTTTTTCTTGTAAAGTTGTTCTACGCCCAGCCATTATATACTAATGTAATTACAAATATGACTCTTGTTTCATTTATTGGCATTATATGACAAAAGTGGTTGTTGCAGACCATGAAAAAAAAACAGCTAGTAATTAGTAATTATAGATCTTAACATTGCTACCGACTATTATCAATTTTCTACTGAATTTTCAATTCGGTTTCTTCGCCGGCTATAAAAAAAAATGGGAAATCTGTGATAATAATTGCTTCCGTGATTGGTTTTTAAGAGAAATATAATACAACCTGCATGATAAGAATATAAATCATAGAATTATGACTGTCAAAGGAAAAATGCAGTTTTCGTTACATATCTACTGCTATAATCTTTGTCATAACTTGACATAAATGCCTAACTACATTGCACTGCATAATATTCCATGCAAATGCTTATTCTCCATCACCAAATATTCATTTACAGCAGAGAGCTGCGCGTGAGGGCGAGTGTCATTGTCACGTTCTTTTGCAATTATTCATTTGGCATTACTACTGCTTGATAGTAATTTTTAACGTGCCTGCTCTATAAAGAGCGACACCATTTACAGTATTTTTGTATACATCTTCTCTCTTATTCATAAAGATCGATAATTGAATATATAGCAAACTCATTGCATTCTTTTTTTTTATCCAAACATCCATGTGTACGTGCCAGTTTATTTACATACAAATATGTACACCCTAGTCCTTTATCACATCTATATAATTTGTTGAGTACACCGACCGATTACTTCCAGATTATCCTGTATGGTCATCCATTATTATCATTTGTCTTCAATCTTATTGCCTTCCACACATATGCATTTATGTAGGTATAAGCTTACACACTGCCTAAAATGTTCTTGTAACACAACCTTTATTCACTATTACACCCTGAGCGTCTTCCAGGTGAAGAGGTGTGTGACAACAAACTTGAGGAAGCCTTTGTAACCTAATAATTATCTTGCTGAGACTGTGTGTGAATGTGAACGGGCTTTGTCTTTCTGACAAAGACCAACTTCAAACGCTGCCTACACGAACTTCACATGCACAACCTCAAATAAGTCTATTATACTTTGATGTGCAAGCTCGTCACATCATGCCATGAGTTATGATGAAGTATGCATAATAGAAAAAATATTTATCACATTTTGGTGTCACTGCGTACCTGGGACAAACAAGTAGATATAAGTAGCTAACGCCGGATCATGTATGCTCCGACAGGTATAGTTTCCACTTTGCTGTTCGGTTGTATGTGAGAAGACTACAGAAACTGCGTACGTGTATGTTTTGGGATCGTAAAAGTCTGGTGCTTTGCGGTATGTTTCCGTTCTAACAATTGGCATCTACAAAATGAACAAGAGAAAGGATTATATATGAATATTTTTTTTTCTTCGAGACACTGGGAGCAATTTCGCCAGAAAAGAAAAGAAGGAAGGTTTTTATAATAGTAATTGAGTATGCCCTGAACAAGGTTGTTTTTGTGATCGCTAAAGAAAGAAATGAAATCATATTTTTTTCTCTCTTACACCCGGCCCTTGATATTCAAATTTGACTGGGTAGGATGCATTGCACGTAAGCTGAATGGATTTTCCATTCCAAATGTGATCGTCTATTTTCAAAACAGGTAGTGTGGCATCCTCGACCAAGGGATGTCCTCCGCCAGTTTCAGCAATAATTCTGACATCCCTTCCTGCAAAATTCCGTTCACAAACACCGACTCTTGGCGTGTTCTGTGCGGTCCTCAGTTGTTCCACATTGTCAGAACTGGAAACACCAATTGTGACACTGTTCAAACTCTTTTTCTGCTTTAACACTGGAAGATCCTTTATTGAGCGACTGGCGCATGTTGCAGCGTCGAACAATGCAATCAGCAGCACTATTTGAACTAATTGTCCCTTCCGTATCATTTCAGCGATCTTTGGTTGACACTTTTGTCCTTCTAGCTTCGATGCAACTTAAAAAATGATCCTTGTCGTAGCTTCATGAGTAGAAGAATGAAACCCAGAAAATAAGGCGATGACGGCGAATGCGCTCTGTTGTCTTCTTTGCAACTTTAATATTCCCGTTGTTATGTTGATGTCATTCGTATCTATTTGCAATTTATAAATTTAGAACTCGTGAGTCATGAATTAAACGGTGGATGATCATTCACAAACAAATCATTGCGTTCGTCGACGAGAACAAAAGCCAAAGCTACTACGAAGCTTAAGCGCTGTAAGATGTTGATTTGCGCTAAAAGGAGAATTGCAGAGATGATGATGATGATGATGATGATAAGGATGAAGCTGAGCTCTCACTAAGTATTATTAAACCAACACATAAGCACACAGTGCTTCTGGTTACTGGGATTAGTGATCGACAGCATTGAAATTTTTATTCACTCGTTTTTTGCACTTCAACTTAATATGATGGTTATTACTGTTAAAACTGATTATTGCTATGATTATTATTATTATTGTTTCATGCGTTCGTCTTGAAGTTTATTTGCAGGCGATCACCTACTTTCTGCTATGAGCTGTTTAAAAGTGAAGCGATCACAGAAATTGCCAACAGCCTCTTATTTACTTTAACTGAAACATTAACAACAATTTTATCTTTATGATAGAAAACTAAGTAAAAAGCAGTTTAGCATCATTATCTGTGACCAGCTAGCTACGTAGCTGAAACTGAACTAGAGGTGGTGAGTTTCAGTCCCATCCTATCCACAAAATAATTTTTTTTTGACTACTTATTAATATTGGATGATTGCCAAAACAATCTCCACAGCCAAAAGAGCCAGAGAAGCCACCGTAACAATACAATATTATATGGTTAGTTTAGCATTTAGCATGCACCTTTGTGCAGGCAGGCAAAGACAGATTTAGTGGAAGAAAAATGAACAATGCGTATAAAAACCCAGAAGAGTATATAGGTATCCTAATTTACAAGGGTGGTTATGGAAAAACAAGATAACTACTTGTACTGAAGTACATACTTATTTGTACATACATGGATGAATGTAAATTGTAAATACAACTAGCCAAGAACCTATATACGTATAAAATTTCTTTTTACAATAAAAAGGTATGTGTATAAATGTTTAATTGTACAAAGTTTGGGCACATATCTCACTTTACTAGTGCGATCATTGCAGTTTGCCATTATTGTTGTTTTAGGTAAATAGAATGGGTGAGATGGGTGGAATATTGTGATGATACCTATTAAAGTACCTGTTCTTTGGATGGATGGCTAGGTCTAGCTATAATGATGACGATCTATCATTATTTGGTCGCACTTGAGTATCCCATAAAACTGCGAAATTACTTGGGAAATACCGCCTTAGCATGTGTGTAAAAGTGTACATGTAGCAGATGAATAAAATGTGTGCAAAACTCATCATGCCAACGTTGTGTCATGACACACACCACTTATCATAATGTATACCATTTTATTGTTGCAATAACCACCAGTTTTGCTTGTTCACTAGCTAAACAATAGCTGCTGCATGCACGCTATCCAGCTTGACACCAATTGTACTATCAGTATACACGGGTACTACAACTTACCAATTTTGCCAATAACACAAAACGTGTTTTGCTGGGAACAATTCACCAGGACTGGCTCCAAGCTATCATGATGTGAAGTGTAGACGTGGTGTGTGTACTTTTTGTCTGTGAGTATGTCTTCACTAACTACTCTGACGGTGACTGTTCATGCTGATGCTGCTGCTGCTGTAATTACTTTTTATACTTACTATTCGCAGATTATAAAAATTTCATGCATGAAAAAAATAATTGCTGGAACATGTACAAGTCACAGAAGCAGCAAATCATTCGTAAGCACCTATATATCAAAAGTACAAGAAAACCACAGAAAACTGATGTGATGACGCAGAGTGAATTGACTGAGATGCCTGCCAAGCAAGCAAAGAAGTTAGTATTATAACGAACGACAAGGAAAAAAAAGTTATGCGTAGTATTACTTTTTTTTAAAAAACAGCAACCCGCAGATTTTTAGCTAATACTTACCTGGAAATAATGGAAAGTCACGTAAAAATGAAAATGTGGAAAAAATTTGGTTTAATTCAACATGTTATTATAATCAATCAATGACGTCTTCACCGAAACTTTGAAATATTGCAACTGGCACGCTACGTACAATAAGACAGCAAATATGCAAAATAGCCACTGACTTTTTTTTATGAACCATGAGGAAAAAAAACTCCTCAAAAAATACTTTGTTCTCACTAAATGAAGAGCAGAATGAAATATGACACTATGTTTCTTTATTCTCACAACAAAAAATGTTGACTTTTTGTCTGATATGCTTCACTGTTTTGTTAGTCACGACTTTAGTTGGATTTTTTTAACCATTCACATTGACATTGTGAATGAATTGCATCACAAAATTCTTGGGACGTTTCCATTTGCATATTATGGGTTCCTCAAAACAATATCGTTTTTATTCAAGTATAATTCACACATCCACAAAATTAGAGGAAAAAAACTGCTTGGAAGAGGATGAAGATGATGACTACGGAATTTTTGTGTTTTAGCCATCGCCAAAATTAGAATTGTAATAGCATAATGTCATTATTCTGACTGACAATTCTAGCTAGCGCCATGTTACATAGGAAGCACGTTACTTACGGACAGCGCGCCAAAGTCGCACTGAATATATATTATGAATCAGTCACAAAGTTAGTCTTTTTAGTTTCATGCATATTCATTAAGATTATCATGATGACTGTTTATGAACGACTCCTTTTATTTTGCGTGGTTTATTGGTTTCTTGATACTGCTCAGTTTAGCAAAGATTAACTGCATTCTGTATAGACTTTTGGTTTTATTTTGCGGTTCAAGATGACATGATATCAAGGTTGGGCTAAAGTTGGGTTTTACGAGTATAGTGTTCATGACCCTAACAAAGTTGTAAGTTTGACCATCATTATCATCAGTCATTGGTTCGATGAGCATTATTCAGTGGATGAAGGATAGTCAATTGTATTTAACCTTTGTGAATATTTTGCTTGTATTACAATAAATGATTTTATCTTCAGAGAAGTAGAATAAAATGATAATATATCAAGAGCTACTACATACATTCTAATCGCGCATAATTTTGCTAGTTGGATGAGACTGAGAATTATCAAAGATGTTTTTCGCAAATGATAACAGGAAATGCATTTCATCCATAAATATTTGTACTCGGCCAGTTGGGGCGCAAAATTGCCGGCTTCCATTCACTCATCGAATTTAGGTTGAGCACAAATTATTTTCGAAATTTGTATACATATTTCCAGTGACAGTGTCATGCCATATACAAGCAAGTATGTAGTACATAATAATATTCTTCTTATAACCGTTATTATGAGCACCCATTAACGTATTAATTTTGCTACAAAAATGATTACTCTTGCTGGATTCTAATCAAGTCGTATACCTTTTTAACTCGGCATTGTTAAAAAGACTAGTTATAAACACATGTTTTGCTTCTGAAATGAATTATTTTAATTGCAAGTTACCACCATCGTCGAACTGTTCACACGCTTGAGATCTGTCTGCAAAATGAACTGCCTATGCTCAGAGATTCTGTAATAATAAATAATGTGTAGGCAGCTTCCAGAAGCGCAGAAATTGATTGTAGTAAAGATCTTTAGGATTTCATGAGTAGATTTATGCAGTCAGGATGCATGCATGCTCAGTTTGCTGAAATGATTGTTGTTCTCATGTTAAGAGCATTCATCCGAAAGAAAACAATCAATTTTTTTCCTCTTCTTATCCATTTCCACAAATCATGGCAAATGCAAATACTGAGATGATGATGGGTGGTTTAAAGGAACAAATTCTTATCTCTTTTATCCATGCGTCCTTCGCCTTCATGTTTTCTGCTTCTCCCACATCACTTCAAGGCGAAAACCAAAAATTAGAGTTGAAAATAAAATAAAACAGCACTGTTGAGAGTATAAACGTACAGCGTAAGCAGGAACGAAACCAATATTGATACTTTATTTTATAGCCAGTAAATTTTGCTGAGAGAACGCCAGATATTTGAGGATGTAGCATTTACAGCAACACTTTATCATCATTATTATTATCAATATTATTTTGTGTATTTGATTTGTGCATCTTCTTACGTCTCTCTGCAGCAAACTGCTAAATTACTTTTTATACCTACACAGACGCAGATGTCTTCCCAAAAAATCTCCGATAACGTTGTAGTAGTTGTTGTTAAATATGTTCTCTTTGTCTAATTACATGGTAAATAATTTAAAAATATTAAACATTTCAAAATTACATTTGCATATTAGGTATATATGTTCCGTACATGCACGTGTTGGAAGAAAACAAAGTTATGATCGATACTTCATTGATTCAAATATTTATTTTGATGCTACATTCATTAAAAGATATATGATAAGATTTAAAACAAGGATTCTTCAATCAGATTATTAGTTTATGAAAATCTGCAGTCCAAATCAAAAAACAAAATAAAAATCAGCAATAAAAAAATTACATAAAAAAAGCACCAGTGCTCCGAGTTTTTACACGATGTGGATAATCGTGTATGCAAATATCATCCACTTTTTTTTGAATTGGAGATCTAACTGTAAATAACATTTTGCCATTAGGAAAACTAATGTTTATTTATTAAGGGTGTTTGAACTGAAACTCCTCTGATGTTTACCGATACACTTTTATTTTTGTCCTTCACCCCGATTTAAAATCTCTGTTTGCTGTAAAAATTATGAAACTTTCTATTTGACAATCTTTTAGCAATAATATGCTTGTTAAGTGTTATATGGTTGAATGAATGAATAATGCATTGATGAGTAATGTATGCATTTTCTGGGAAATATACCTATTTAAAAAAGTGACAACTGTAAAAATTTCCAATGTATAAGCACAGTCTGCTAAATTATGCCTGTCTCTCAGACGATGTTATAAGCAGTTGTGGTGGATGCGATGGTGCTAATAGAACGTTCAGTGAATCAATTTGGGTTGCCTGCTTACATCATGCTGTTTCGAGAAAATTTAATTGGTGTTGAAGATGATTTTTGTATGTGCTGCAAAAATTGCAAAAATAGGCTTGTCGGCTGAAGGAAAGGTACAAAACACAATGTACCAATAATAATGTAGAAAAGAAAGACGGAGCCAACTCACAGACAATCTAATGGAAAACAACCCAATACAATTATTTATTATTTTGTATGACTGTAAAATGGCAATATCTTTTTAGCAGCAATACATTATCTGGAATGGAAACTGGCATTTACAACAATTAAGTGTAGTCATCAGCTGCAAATTTGCCAGTTTAGTCGCTCAATAAGCTAACTTCTTTTATTGCATACTTATATTGCCAGAAACATAACCTATCTCAAGACGCTTGCTGAAACCTAAAAAAGTTTATGAAATGGGGAGTTAATGGCTAATTATCATCAAGAAAACTCATATTTTACATGCCTGACAAAACATTATAGAGGAAGTATTCCCACTGGTCCAATATTTCTTTTTCAATCTGACTGATATTGCAATCTTAAGGTCGTGTATAGCGTTGTTGTATACGAATACTGCTGACCAATTGAGCATCTATTTTACTTGTATTTAACATGCACTTAATTTGGAAATTTATTACACATCACGAATTATTAATAGCCAATTATCACAATGATCAGTACAGCTTCAAGGGTTGATGTCCTTAAGGGTGATGTAGGAAGCGGCAAAAATCTATAATATTTTCTTAAGTAATCATCAACTTAATTATTTATTACATCTGAAGCAAAAAATGGCAAAGCATAAATAAATATAGAACGTTCATACACAATCGTGTATAAGTAGTATACTAACAATGTTATCAATCAGGATAATTTCTCATCTTCACAAGCTTACCATTCTCTTGACATTTTTGCTGACACTATCATATCATCAGATTATCTTTCATTTACCAAACTGATGGTGCTTTATCATTCGCTCATTGCCACATTGTAGCATGATACATGTGTTTATAAATGACAAAACGTACCCGAGAAACTTTCGTTTCCGTCATATACAGACAAAATAATGAATAAAAATGGTAGATGCCACACAATGCCACATGCTAAAGCCGCTATTGATGCGTATGAATATTTTAAAAGTAGAATGATGAATAATACATAATAATAAGTCAAATATATAGTGCGTTATTTGTCGACAAGCATCTTTTAGCTCATAAATACAATACAAGCTGTTACTGCGCTTCTAGTACCGGTTACACAGTTGAAATCTAAAAATGGAAAATAAATCGAAAGTGTTCAAGATAGGTACATATTTTTCAATTTTAAAAAGTCAAATTCGAAGAATCAGGATGTGTTCAATATTCATTCATCATATTGCAGTCATATATATCAGATATTCTTAGTGCGTGGAAAAAAATAGATAAGTATCGTGACTGTAATGATACAAACCAACCTACCCTTTTTTATTTTGAAGAAATGTGCACTTCCTTCCTCTTTTCTCAAAAAAGCTCTCAGGAAAAACTTTTCGTGAGTGCTTGCAACTGCATGACACATGCATAATAATAAACCACCACAAAATGAAATGTAAATAATGCGTATGCCTACATTAACTGCTTCAATGAGCGCATGTCAACGATACTCAACCTTGTCCCTTACCCATTCACGCAGCATCATATACATCCATGTACCTACAGCAGCATTATAGCAAGCATGCCGTCTAAAGCATCACTTTTAAAGTTGCGTTCAATCAAATCAATGACTCTATTATTGCAGCTTCTAACAAACACTTTTTGCAAATCAAAATGCTACAAGGGTGCAAATGATGATGATGGGTCGGCGACAACGACTTCTTGTTTTGAGAATCTAAGTGTCTAAAATCTTCTATAGTAGCAACGAAAACTAACAACTTGATACTATCGCGGTAGAACATACGCCTGTTGTGTGTCAGTGCGCAAAGTGCTTGCATCCACACACTATGATAGGTGTACCGTAACTAACGTCCGCATCTGTCAATGTACCTAAATTGATTAGCGGATTGGTTATCTTTTGACATGACGTGACATTAAGTGTGTAGTAAGGCAGAGTATGATAGCAAAATGAGATAAAAAATGCTACCATTCATTTTCCTGTATATATTTTCAAATGGTGCAAAATAAAAAAACAATCATAGTAGTGTATAGTGCAAATCATGTGCATGATATATAATGCGTTAATGCTAAGTTAACCATTAAAGCATTTTTTTGTATTACGTATTCACAATTACATGACAGTCAAACTCAACTAAGCAAACGAGAAACCACTAGCCGCAAACTGTAGAGTATTTTCCTTTCGTTTTCAACCAAACTGAATCAAACAAGTAGGTAAATGCGTTGATTTTCACTTTCCCATTACGCTATTAAATATCATGTAATTGTGCGTAGAAGAAAAGGAAGTGCGAACCATGTCTCTAGAATATACTGCCAAAATGTCTCCACGCTTTTGTGAACATTCACCTCGGAGGAGTGATATGTCATCATACAAGGTATACACGACAGGACGACAGGTATATGCGAATCTATTATTATTGAGCCGAAAAGGGTAGAAACTAGAAACTATGATGTTTCATAAAAGGTATGACTGTATGTGGGACCTGCCTATTCACGAAAAAAGGAGTACATTGAGCCTTAATATTTTTTATGTACATGTAATACACACTAACATGCTGCAATTATGTATGTGGTTTATAAAACTTGCCTTTACAATGGTAATCATTCTAGCTACAATATATTTTTTATACCATTTGAGACGCCAAATTGTTTTATACTGTCTATCTGCACTGCACTTACGCATCAATGCAAAATTCAAAAATAAAAAATGATGGTGACCAACATTAGACAATATATAATTTTCAACAAGCCACAACAACAGTGTGGCATGGGTTTGAACTGAAAAGGAAGAGAAATATAATGATGGAAAATGGTTTTAATGTTCTTGAACTTATATGCAAGGTGATAAGTAGAGGTAAGTAGCAAAGTTGTAGAAGCTGTAGTAATATTAGCATCGGATATCCGGTACTGCTCTTTATATGTAAAAGTTATCCTGCTATTGAACCTGTGCATGCTAGATTTTAGACGGTTACGTGATACATGACAGATAGGAATATTTGTCTTGGAAAAAAAATTTTTATGAATCTTCCTTTTTAGTTCGCTTCCCTTCATGTCTCATCAGTTGATTGGCAAACTTGATGATGTAAAATGCTCGCTGCTTGACACAAGCTTCATCTTGGATCTTGAGAGACTAACAATCAAAAATTCTAAAAGTTAACAAAATTTTTGCTAACATGTGACCTGTCAAGTTGGATTTACATCATATATATCCAATGTCAGAATGGAGACACGTAAAGTGCACACAATGATCTTTGTGCTGATTTATCTGTTGAATTCCGTATGGGCATTTGAGATTGAGTTGTATTCAGAAAAGGATAGGCGTGGTAAGTGCTTCCATTATCCCGACCATGTTCAAAATTAAATTCTTCAGTGCATTGACAACTGAGAGTATTGAGCCGTGATTTTTCAAAGACTTTCTTTTGTTAAATTGAAATTGTGTGACATTCTAGGTCAATCAATTAAAATTGATGTAAGTGATAACGATTGCTCAGAGTTACCACTTGCATGGCACAGCGGGGTTGCGTCAGTGGACACGTTGGGCAACTGTGTCCAATTCTACGATGAACCAAAATGTTCTGGAAGTCTAACTGTCATGCAACCGTTTCACATTATCCATCAAATGGACTTGTCTCTCATTAATTACGCCTTTCGACTGAGAACGGTATCTCCTTGTGGGCCGAAAGTGAAGAGTGGACGTTACGTGATTCAAAATGCTGCTGATGCTTCTGTAAGATAAATAAATATGATTGAACGCTTCTTGAATTTTAAACAGTGATCTAAATGTATAGATTACATGATATGAAAGGTGCACGTGCCTCTCGCATTAATTTTTTGTTAGGTGATGGCAGCTCTCAATAAACATGGGAATTTCGCCAAAACGTTCACTGTTAATACAACAAAGGCAGCAGCAGTCCCAAAATCACAACAATGGGAAGTTCTCGAGGTTACAAAACATGCTTGCATTGATAATGATAATGTTCTCTAAAACAATAAGCACGATTTAAGTCAAGTTGAATTCCTGAACGTTTTGTAGAAAACAAACAATGAATACAGCCTGAAGCCACGAGAAAACTCGGATAATTACCCGGTAAGTTTTGACGAAGAGTCCTTGAAGAAAGGGGTGATTAAAAGGAAACCGTGGCGAATAATGAGTGTAGGGAGAGGTCGTTACATAATCAAAGATCCAACAACACAACGATGTCTGTATAAAACGTAAGGAGCAAATAATCCATCAAATTAAATAAAATTTCGAAAAGATTCTAATACATTTTTGTGCGTAGAGATGATCATAAAGTTGAGGAGCATAGTTGTCGTATTTGGAGTACCAACCAAGAATGGGTAATGAATTACTGAAAAGCTTGGACCGTAGTAGTTATTTTAACATTTTTTAGTATTTAATAATGCCTGCCAATCTTTCCCTAAACCTGTGACTACATAGGTATTTAGAGCGATTCTTGGTGATCCTCCTTCTGACAAACCCAAAGCTCAGGTCGGAGAAGGTTTCAACTTTAACATTGTGTCTAAAGTAGGAACATCTCGTCCACCAACTAGACCCCCACCACAATATTATCCTATTCATTACAACGTAACACAATTGGCTCAAATAAAAAAGCTCTCAACGGCTGTGCCGTATCGAATAAAAAAGAAAATTAAGCGAGGTCCCAGACCAAAGAACAAGTATGTTGAAGAGCCCGCTCTGGATTTGAAGCCCCCTGGCTTGCGTCCAGCGATCCCAAAGAACGTTGCAAATAACAATAATTACTTGCTGTACAAACCACCAAATGGTGTCGTCGCCCAGGACAGTTACTTACCAGAGTTTGTCCCCTCAGATGACGTTGATCTATTGCCCACAAAGGAAATGATCAAATCCACCAAAGAGTACCAAAAGTACGTTGAAATTGTAAAGCAATATCTTGCTGAGCAGCACTTTAAGAATGCGGCGGGAGGTAAAGGGAAGAAAAAAGTCTCAGATGAAGAGGACGAAGACGCTGGAGGGGAAGAGGAAGAGGAGGATGAAACCAAGGAAAAAACTGAAGATGAAGAGGCAGAGGATGACGACAACAACAGCGATGAATCAGTATCCGAAGCCACTGTAGAATCTCATCAGCGCGTCAAGGAGAAGCCAAAGAAAGGCAAAGATACTGCTGCCTCTATTTCTAACAATAAAAACAATATTGATACCTCAGCCAAGGAAGCAGAAGCTGCAGCTTCAGACCAACCTGGATTCATGTCAAAAGTGTTTACCAAGTTCAAATCTAACTTTGCAGCAATTGTTCCTACTCTTCCCACTGTTCAATTACCCTCCATTTCAAACGTGCTGCCGTCATTACCATCGGTACCCGTACCTAAGCTTACCATATCATTTACAAAACCCAACGACAAAAAGAGCAACGATAAATCAAATAAAGTTAAATATGACAGTGGTAATAGTGCGAGTGGATTTCAGTATAGCTATGCTGGTGGAACTGGCTATGGAAAAAATGAAGAAAATCAGAGAACAGAGCATAGCAAATTTTCTTTTGCGCAACACCGACCCAGCAGATATTTTCTTAGGGCAACATCAACCAGTACTAAAAAGCCGTTGACCGTCGGTTCATGGGGAATCTTTGGTTAACAATAATAATATCCACAATCAAAGTAAAAATCGTTAGAAGACGCAATGAAAACAAATCTGCTACATTGTTATTGCCAACCTTTTTTAGTCTGATAATACTCAACAGAGTTTTGTACACGTGGCGTATGTAATTTATTAAAAATAAATAAATAAATAAATTATCTCTTATTTTTATAAACAAAGGATTATCACATTAAAACCAGTATTGCATAAACATTTAATTTGAAAGCAAGCTAATTTTCCGAGACGAAATTGATGATGACAGAATCTGCAACAGTGGAATGTTATATAACAAATCAAGAAAGAATGTGAAGGAGAAAATCATGCACATGAAATTAGTTTATTTGCCAAAAAACTTTCATGCAATCATCGGTAGCGTATAAGTAATTCTATATTTTTTGTTTTTCACAGTAAAGCACATTGACCTGAGGGATAGAAAATATATTGCCAGAGACGTGTGACTGTCATTGTCATGTTCATACTAATGCCTAATCATCATTAATTATTTTTGAAGTAATAACAGACGACACGGACACGGTGCTGAGAATTGGCACTGATGACTGCATAACACATTTATTTCTTTATTCCTGTATGCCAAAAAGGGAAAAAACAAATTTATATAACTTTACGACACAAAACATGCAAAAATGACACGAATGCTGATTATCAAATCGATTACATATTCTATAACAACTTCCGTTCAATTTCGATTAGTCAACCATTCTCTTGCATTGTAAAATGGTATACAGTAGGAGGAAAATAGAGTTGCAAAAAATTTGAAATCATACATTGCTACAGCAAGCATTCATCATATACTATGTGATTACAGTTTAGTGGTAGCAGTTGGTAATAATAAAGATTATAAAGTGCACTGCTAATAGAGGATCTGGTTTTTATTGTACGCAACAAAATGCTCAAAAAAATTGCTGTATTACATGGCATTTGCCTTGCAGTGTACTAAGCATGCTTCTACAGTTGCAAAATGCACATCTATTTATTCTCTGCACATGTTTGCATTTGCATTCTGCAAAAAAAAGCGGAAGAGATATATAATATCATATCTTAATAGAATGTAGTTTATCCTGTACACTGTCCCTGCTAACTACTCAGGCAATTACGGCAAGGGAAGGGACGATGATGGTTCCTTTTTAATAAATTTCACCACACTACAGCACGACTTCCTTCCTTTGCCTGAGTGAAACCGGCTATTGGGCCCGCTCAGTCGCACCACTGCTCTAAAAGGGTGCACGGTGCAGCTTAAAAAAACAACGTTTTATTGTTCATTTGCACTAATCGCGAAAAATTTTAACTTGTTTTTTTCCTTTTCCATATCAGCGTTGCACATAAAACATAATATGTATGTATACCTACTATTCACAATATCGCGTAATTATCTACCATCAAATCATTATAATAAACAGAAAAAAAACAAAATAGAATAACAATATTTACAACAACAACGTTATGTCTGACGACAGAGTCTCTTTGAATAACATTTTATGCCTATATATCATCATAATTTTGTTGCTGATTGTGATTAGTAATAGAAATGTAGAAAAAGTCCAAAACTTTACCAACAGCATCGGCAACAGGATGATTACATGCCTTCACCTTCAACCCTGCAGATATGTATAGCAACTTTTTATTTTGCATTTGATAGACTATACAAGAGTTTGAGTGAGAAACAATGCGATTTCTCCCTACACTATAAACATTGTCAGTCAACATGTAACAACGTCGAATTACATGGCGTCCGCAGTAACAAAATGTTAGTTGGTTGCTGTTGATCGGATTGATAATGATGATTCACTTGTGCATCCATGCCATTTCAGTGTCTTATGTAAGACATTGTCATTTTTAAGGAGCAATGATCGGCCTTGCGTAGGTAATAGCTTTGCAATAAAATGAAATGGGAAGTTGAGAATAGATGGACACTTTGGCAAGAGATCCTATCCACTTTCAATTTCACTAGACGCCTGACAAGTACACAAGAAAGAACTCTCTGATTCCTGCAGCGCGTAAGCAGGAAATAGATCCGAAAAGTGGAAACGTTCTCATTTCTTTTGTTTTGACCCGTCTTTTTTTATTGTATCTGTATTTTGTGTTCCCAATTACTGGAAAGGTTAAAATAGGAAAGTCGGGCAATTTCGTTTTACCGTGTAATCATAGTGTAAAACCGGAAGGAGTTTAGCGCAAATGTACCAATGGGAAAAATGAGAGCTCGAGTACTAGTGTGTCTTTTGGCACTATGGGCTCAGCCATGGAACACGTTAGGCATGGAGGTGGATCTGTTTGCTCACAAGGATAAATTTGGTAATTAGACTAGTATTCAGTACATTATTTTTGTGCACAAACATTGCAGTAAACAAGTGCAAATAATTATTGTAAAAATGTGGCTGTATGAATATATGAAAAATTGTGAAAATGATTTCAATTGTTCAATGCAAAAAGGTCAAAGTCTAAATATGGACATTAGGGAGCGTGAATGCACTAATGTGCCAAGACCTTGGCTGAATGTTACAATGAGCGTAGATACGCATGGCTCCTGCATGCAATTCTATGACGGCAAATCGTGTACAGGAAGAATTGCTGTAATACAACCCTTTCATACCGTTCATCAAATGGACTTATCCTTAATTAATTTCCACAATGTGATTCAATCAATTAGCCCATGCGGTGCAAAAGGTAAGTGCGAATATTTTTGATTTTGATAGCACAAGTTAGAATCTCAACGCAGAATAAAATTTTATTGTCCTTGCGTTGCACAGTTCCTACAGGAAGATATGTAATACAAAGCGCGGTGGATGCTTCGGTAAAACAAAAGTGATTTCTTTCAAAACAACAATTTTACTTATTTTGTTGAAACTCTGTTTAATAACAATAGCAAAATGATATGATTGACATTTTATGACAGATTCTAACCGTTTCAAAGTACGAGAACCAGTTTGCATTTGTCCACACTCTTCCTCCCAGGGCATTCATTCCCAAAGCCCAACAGTGGGAAATTCTTGAGGTGAGGCAACACCCAGTGGTTTCACTTTTTGGTTGCATATAAACGGTTTGCCATGAAATTTCAAACTTTTAATGTACAGAAAGCAGCAACGGAATATGACGTTATGCCAAGAATCCATGAAACAAATGCTCCAGTAACATATGACTCAGAAGCTATGAAGAAAGGAAGTTTTATCAGAAAAGTTTGGAAAATTGAAAGTGTGGGACGGGGAAGATATGTTTTCAAAAATGAATGGTCTGGCAAGTGCTTGTATAAAACGTAAGTGAGCATAGTTTTTCACATTTTATGCGGAGGAAACCCGTAATGATGAGGATGATTGTTACAATGATGGAATTTCAGACGCTTCCGAACAATTGAGGAGCATGACTGTAGAGCATGGAGTCCAAATCAAGAGGTAAAGAAAGGGAACTGATAGACTTAAAAAGTTTGACCTTGAAAGTGACAACCAAATCTTACTTATTCCACAGTGGGTTTTACGTCCTCTTTTAACACTGCCTAAACCAACCGATCCTGCACCAGTTCAAGTCAGCGATGACATTAAATATCAAGTTCCATCTCGTGTTGTAGATCAGTACCTTGAACAACAAAAGTTTTTGAGGGAGCAAGAGGACTCGAGTGAAGGTAAAAAGTCTGGAGGCTACAAAATTAAAAATCGCAGAAAGAAGCCACAAATGGGAGATTCAGAGCAGGAATCGTTTCGTGCTAGAAAGCAACAAACAGAACCACCCAAGCCAGAGATTTTTTATTCAAGGAGTCAACCAAGTTTTCTGAGAAGACATTTTTCTTTCCTCAACCATCCAAAGAAACAAATGAAGTATATGGAAGGTATGTATCCTATATATGACCCTGCTAAGGTGGACGACCCTGTTTTTCCTGACTTCCTCTTACATGCCGTTTCCCACGATGACGATGAGTCGAGCGAAACGCCCGATAAGTATAAGCCGGCCCGTTATGCCGTGACAAGAAGACCAATTACTATTCCATTGCCAACAGGTCATCCAAACTTTACTCCTGGGAAGCCAAAGTATGATGGAAGGATTAAAGACCCTGAATTCAGAAAAAAGCAAGAGGAAGAAGAATCTGAAGAGGAGGAAGAGGATGAAGTTGAGGAACCTGAGCCAAAAACTGAAGACCAAGTTTATGATGCATTGCTCCGTGACAAACAAGAAAGGAATAAAGAAGCAAGCGAGGTTAGATCCTCGCCACAAACTAAAGCTATTTGAGAGCAAAACAAACAAAGGGCATACATGCCAGAACGAAATACATGAATTTAATTTTCATTGTAGGAAAGTGAAGAAGAGCAGGATGATGACAATGGAGGAGGCGAAGAAGAGTCGGAAGAGGAGCAATCTGCATCACAAAAGTCAGAAGCTGTATTAGTGGCTAAAGAATCCGAAGAAGATACTGCGACCAGTGTGGCTGGATTTATGAAGATGTTGTTCAAGGGGTACGTAGCATAAACTGGCAAATTAACACTGTCAAAATTTTCTCTAAATTAGCTCCGTCTGAAATTATGGTCACAATTTTGATAATACATTGTTTTAGAATCAGCAATAATATGCAAAAGGATGAAAGAGACAAAGAGGAGATGATCCACACATTCGAATGAGAAGCATTTATTCCTAATTTATAAAATTTATTTTTTTTTGTTTCTTGTTTTAAATTTAAATATTTATTAAACTCACAAATTGTTATGTAATTTTTAGTGAACACACTGGTATTAAAGTTTCACGTTTACACATGTACAAACTTTGTTTTTAACATTACAAACATACATACCTAACTACTTTTGTAGATTTATACTCGACCTTACACACAATGTTGCATGATAAAACATTTAACCTAATACTATTATAAGTAGGCAAATAAAGACAATAAAGAGGATACTTGCAATAAAAAGAGACGAAAAGATGTATCGTTATTACTGTCATTTCTTTAATTACAATGCTGACTAGCCAACCCTCAGTAGTAGCGTATCCATCTAATTCAAACAAGTGAATCATTTCATCCATCATCTTAGCGCTTTGCAACAACAAAGTGAATTAGCATGCAATTTTTAAATAATAATCTACTATCTTTAATGAGATATTAGAAATACAGTTTTTAACCTCAATAACGTATTAAAACAACATTATCTACTTACTATAATTAGATGTGGGTACGTAAAATATACAATGAGTGATTATCATCCGCAACGAGCAACCTGCTGGATATCATCCCTAGTATAACCAACAATAATTGCACTACTCCCGACCACGATATTATGCTATACAGCTACCTAAAATTCTATATTTTTACACTTTTTAAGTTGAAACAAAACAAATAACAAATAATAATATATATTGACAACATAATACACCAAGCACCATCCTAATCCTGACTGGCTAAGATTTATCGTAAATAAATGAGATATTGAGGCAAAAGGAACCTAACAGTTAAGAAAGTTAGTTGATACAAATATTTGTTGTTAATATTTCTGTTGCATGTAATATACACAAAATTATAACTGGGAGCAATATCAGAAATAAAGTCTGATCAAGTGTGTCCCGATTACAATCTGAATAAATGCTGAGAAATATACAAACTTATTTCCACAAAAATTGTTGCAAAAAACCAATATCATAACAGGTAAAACTGGAAGATATAAATACAAAAAAATTGTAGAGAAAAATTTTGATTCATATTTTTGGTATCAAACTGTATGGAAGCGACCACATTTTCCCTGTATCACAGTAAATTAACTGGTTCTAAGGCAAACAGTACGAGCGTGGTGGTGGTTATAAGAAATTTCACAATCTGTGGCATTTTTTCATACAACAGTGCCTATGTATTTGAGCTAGAGCGTAATTTCACATTATTGAGGATTTCCTCCAACTCGTCGACAGTAAAACCCAACCATCCTACATTTTTCACACAAATGTTGGGGGTGCACTTTAGACTGATCTGACACGTCCAACCCATCTGGTTTTTCTAACGGTCTCTGTTGAACAAATTGCAACTGCTTCAGCAAGGGTGTTTTAGCTTCAATTTTGGTTTATCAAATAATGCAAGCATCACCAACCTGTTTATGAGGATAAACATTGATGTGACATTTAATACATTCTTGACCCATATTCGCCCAACTGTTTCCGGACATCCATTTTCGTTTACACTTGGAACATTTGTATTCTCCAAAACACCTCTTTTTTCCTTGATATGGGGTCAATCCATCGCCTTTAGTTTTTGACTATTGGTTATAAAAACGGTCAAGCAAATAGGGTCACTGCATTAATATGTGTAATTACGCTACGTGTATGTATCCAGTATACATTCATACATACCTACATTAATACATGCATGCATAGGTATATGTATGTATGTATGCATTTATCAAGCATTTTCACGCAGCATGTTTGCAAGCTTACATTGTTAACTTTTGGACAGTCTTTAATAAAATGACCCTTTTGAAAACAAAGATGACACAGGTATGTAGTTGGAGGTCGTTTGGGTGATCTTGAATCAAGAAGCCCCAAATTCAGCTCACCAAGTTGATCCGCTAATTCCGCTGAGCATAAATAAATGGAAAATTATAACGTTCTTATACTTGAGAAAGAACCATGCAGGACTTGTTAGATTATTCTTACTAATGGATCCATTAATATTGTGATGATTGCTAAGTACGTTTACTAGTGGAGGTAGTCCTGAGCTAAGGGGGTTATAACAAGATGATGTCCCGACATATCCATTCTGAGCAGCTGCGGTTGTTCCAAAACCATGGTAAGATGAAAGATGAGACGCTGGCGGTGTTGGCTGAGACGATGCTGCTGGTGTAGTAGGCTGTCCTATAGTATAACCGTTGTAGTGTGCCTGGGATGCAGATGCTGACACGTGCCCTCCTGCTCCTCCATTCCAGTGCTTACCCTATTGAATAAGTCATCATGGGAAAATAGAATATATCTACAGTGAGTATATCTACAAAGAGAGTGTAATGTTTGTGATCTCAGAAAACATGAACAGCTTTAAAAAATAAACAAATTTTTGACCTGATCTTGCTGATCATTGGACAATGCAAGATACACCCAGTTCATAGCATGAGACTGTGATCCAGGGGTAGACTGACGTGAACGGAGTTGACATGAGTTTGTGGTCAAATTGAAAGACGGATGGTTTTGTCCTAGCCCTGTATTTTGACCACTAGCGTGGTTACTGATAAGCGAAGATGATGGTATAGGCATTTATAATGCCTGTCGTAAATGTGTGTCTTCAACAGGACAGTATAAATCACTTAATTACTTTATGATTTTTTGAGTACCACAACTGCTTCTGAGACAATATTTTTGGAAAAAAGACAGAAAAATACCGTGTCACTAATTGCTAAAAATTAAGAACCTATGAAGTATAGAATACGAACCTCAGCACGAAAAGAGAATTGTGAGAAAAAATCCCATTTGAAAATTTATTTAGTCGACCCGATCCGAAAAGACATCGGATCGGCTCACAACCGTCTAACCGACTCCCAGTATCTTACTGAGCTTTACTGTGAATGAAAAAGAGAAAGAAAAAAATGCCTGCGTGAGCTCACACATTGCATTACTTTAAACGAAGAATTCCTTTTTGGTCTCGTCTCAATTCTAAATTTTAAATACCACCACTACTGAATGAGTAGTGGCGGAAGCACTATGATCATCGCATGGTGATCTGATCATCATGCTACATTCTTATATGGGAATGCTTTACATGAAAATAATATTGTACGCTTATTATCAACATCCATTTGCAATCATACTCAAACCAAACGAAATCTCAGGAAAATGTACAAGCAAGAATCTCCGTGAGAGGATGAAAAATCCTTCATCCTCCCGAGATTTTTCATCTCTTGTGCATATCCTACTTGGTTTACCCGGTCGGTACCATCACCTCTTCTAAAATAACCATGTTTTTGCATCTGGATTTACTTTCAAATAACGAATATGCTCGAACTACTCATACCATAACAGAATTTTAGCTGCCAAACTATATGTTGTTATTTTCAGCTTGCGTCACAAATTTTAACCAGATTAAAGCACAGTATAAATTCCGTATGAAGGTTTAGTTTTTCTATCCTTGTTAAATGCAATCGCTATATCACCTTTATGTAATATAGAAATGTACACTTGGTTATGTATGTACACAGTTTTTTCTGATTTTTCATCACTTTATTAGTGTTTAGGGAAAAGCGAATAAACGACGTCGACAGAGAAGTATTGGTTGGGGGATATCTTATCATGGATAAGTAAAAAATACACTAAAGTTGATGCAGAAATAGTTGGATTCTGTGTACATCCTCTAAATTCCTCTACATGCACTTTGCATGTTTCAATCTTTCTTCCATTCGATATTGGAAATAATTACCTTACTTTTAAGTATTATTTTATTAGATTTTCATGATGGCACCGTTGAGGTTGGCTTCTCTTGCTTCTATAAATTATTCCAACTTCCAACATGTGTCCTCCTGAGAATCATAGTTTTATAAGTTCACTGATTTCTGCTGCTTTCTTTGGCTGCCGGAATATATCCAGTGTCTTTGCTTTAATGAAGATTGGTTGAAGTCAAATATGGTTTAGGCCGTTCTTTCGTCGGATTTTTATGTTTAGTTTGTGACTCTTATAGTATGTGTTTTGCATGTAACATGCGCCAAATTTTTTTTCATCGTCATTTTCTCATCTGCAACTGCATTGCAGACATGCATAACAACGTCTATAAAATGAATGTATGCGTAGCA
Organism: Lepidocyrtoides sp. E14; assembly: GCA_027743805.1. Lineage (NCBI taxonomy): Eukaryota > Metazoa > Arthropoda > Collembola > Entomobryomorpha > Entomobryidae > Lepidocyrtoides > Lepidocyrtoides sp. E14. Next base: position 8,942 of record JAHZMZ010001431.1, on the reverse strand, counting down.
AATTTGTTCCTTTTCAAAACAAATTCAGACGCAACATTTGCATTAGCTAGCCAATCTAATATGGGAGAATTGCACGCTACTACTGCTGCAGAAATATTACAGGTAGGACTTATAGTACTCTCTCTCTCTTCGGTTACTCGATCCATGATAATTAGTTTCAATTCCCCATATTTAGTGCTTTTTAGTTTTACCTTAAAACTAAATGAAGTGCTATTACTTATTAAGTACTCTTGGTTCATAAATGAAATAATAACAAAAAATGTCTTTAAATATGAATAATAAATATTATTGATCAATGCCACACTACGAACACAATACAACATAAAAGGAAAAATGAGTGCATGGTATGTAAACTGAAAACTAAACAAAGCATAGTCCGAGGACATATTTATGCCATAAATGATTTTTCAAAAATAAGTTGCGACATTTTATAGCACTACTAATTTGTCAATTTGCAGAGCGGAACGTATATGCGCACATTAATATTATATAGTGTTACACGATTTGTTCATCTACTAGTCCAAACTTGTCCAAGAAGAAAGAATGAAAAAATTGTGTTAGAGCATCATTTACAGGTTAAGTAAAGCATAAACATGTCTGTTTGGTACAGTGTTTTTGTGATATTCCTACTACTTGGGAAATGTACAGCATTTGGCGACAACCGCATTCAAACTCCGTTGGTAGAAGCAAATGAGAATACTTTTCTAAAAGTGATATTTCCTGACGGAGAAGAAGAGTATGTACGCAACTGGGAATGCGATGATGGTATATGGGCTGAAGAAATGCACTTGAAACGGCAGCCAAATTGCGTTTGCGTGAAGGGAGTGTGAGTGCAAAGAACTAGTTCTTGAATGATTGTATACGTCACAGCAGACTAATAATTACTCTCCAATGATTCTTTGTTGCTATCAGGTATGCTATTGGAACAAATCTTTGTGACAAAAAATTCAAAATATTAGCTGGAGATGACCACTGTTTCGATGTTCGTGGTCAAGTGGTAAGCCTGAACGTAAAGGGCATATGTACATTTTTCAGAAACAAATGCTGCGAGTTTTTATTTAAATGCTAATGCTGTTTTTATTGGCAGATTCGAAAATTAATTCCATTGACAGGAAAACGGGGTTTTGATGGGAAAGCAAACACTGTGTTCAGAGCAGATGCGCCATATTTTGCTCGGCTCAATTCACCAACACCAACAACATCTCTGTCAGAAAATGTACACTTTTTATTTCGGATGAATGATCCAAGTGATTTTTCTGTGTATGCCAAGTTTAGTGACAAGTATGCAGCCAGGTTGAAATGTTTGCACGGGCAAAGTGTACCTGAGGACTTTCAGACAAACCCGGTAATGCAAATTGCAAGGCTTCCCAATTGCTCCAACGAGTTCCGTGGGCCAAAGCCTTGGTGCGATAATCAAGAGTTTGATTTGGACTACCAATGGACACTGACTGTGGGTCAAAGCTGGTCGTCTAATAGTATGGAAAATAAATAATTTTCAGTACATTACTATCGTAAACAGAAAATTATCATTTAGTTTTCTTTCCGTTTTCCCATTAAGACGGGGAAATTGGATTTGGTGAAAAATATCCATCAGACTGTCAATCAGACCGAGTAAAACGAGAGGTGCAACCTGTACAGAAAAATAATGGTAACACGAGACAAAAGCGACAGGATAGATCAGATTTCAAAAGGTCCTCGGCTCCAACCAAAAAACAAACCAAATCTCGCAAATCTACAAAGTCACCGAAAAGTAAAGCAAATGTATCTATATCTACCAATGAACAGAACTGCAAAAAATTTGACGATAATCTAATTGAAATTAATGAGCCTGATATATCAGCCGATCATTTCTTCCAAGCCGACCAGTCAAAACCAAATCCCAAGTTTTACCCAGCGTCCTTTTATCAAAAGGAAGTGAATATGCAAAACAGAAGAGTTAGCCATCATATCCGCCAATTTTATCTTGGATGGAGTCAAAGGCTCAGAGAATGTACCAAAGTTTAAAGAGTTTCAAGAGTACAAATACGTTCAAATTTCGAAAGAAATTTTGAAGATTGTTTGCCCAGCCGAATACGTTCCACCGGCGGTTGTTGACTTTTTCGTAAGAGCTTTCAGGTTAATATACATAGATTCAAGTCCTGGGTATCCTTACCCGATCAAGTCGAATGAGCATGAGCATAACAGGACTGCAGCGGCTCTGATGAAATGCAAGGAAAACGCTAAACCTATTGAATTCATAGCAAATAAGACTTGTCCTGACCTCGGGGTACTTTAAGATAATGTTTGTGCATAAAAATGTTGCTTTAATAGACACGAGGAGTATGTATGTATGCATATAACATCCTCTTAATTTACAGATACAAGCAACAAATCAGTCACTCAATGAGTCATACTTCGCTTATGATGAGTTGAATGGTAACTCATCAATGCCAGGAACTGCCGCGTTTAACGTTTCATCGATGGATTTGGCTGTAGAACTTATCTGGAAGATCACACTCCTTACGCATTATTATTGCAGTGATAAATTCATCGAAAACCCATTTGATTTCAGTTCATTTTTTGTAAGAATGGAAGCCATGTTGAAAAATCCGACAATAATATTTAGATGGTATGTGTGCATGCAAATGTCTTTGAAAGTAGCACTCATTATTTTTAAGTAACCCATAAAGCTTTAAAACGCAAGCGAATATCTATTTGCTGTGCAGGTACTATCCAGGACAATTTAACAGAATAATGCAGTTTTTTCTCATGCATCATAACCTTGAAAAATTTGCAAAAGGGGTGGATCTATGTGTTGAAACAGTATTTAAGAGATCGGCATACACAGAATGGATGACAAGGCCTGCCGAAGTGATGGGGTGGGAGGTCAAGTCGAAAGAGCTATCCCATGATGTCAGCAAAACATTTAACTCACCTACGGGTAACTTTGGAAAAACAAGAAAGTAAGTTAATGCATGGTGCATATTTTTGTTTGTACCAAGGTATATTTGATTTTAATATTTATTGATTTCATGAAATACTTTATCCTTTTGAACGACAGGAAAAGATTTTACTTGCAAGACGACATGTGGAATAAACAAGCTTACTGCATGCATACTACGGAAGCCCCGTACAGCGAGGTTAGGACATATACTTTTCTTTCCTGCACACAAAAGCCGGTTTGGTTTGATAATACTGATTAATATTAGCCAAAGTAATGCAATATTTACAAACATTACAAAGTTTTTTTAAAGGAAAACCATTTATGTCTGTATTTATAGCCAGGTAAACAAGCTCTAATTAATAAAAGCTTTTGCAAACAACTCAAAGCACTGGCCAATTTTGTTTTTTATTACGATTGTAATTGTCCTAAAACACGCGTTCATATTATTATAATAAAAATGTACTGATCGCTTTCCCTTTAACTAAATGCCATTTATTCTTCATCACCATCATTATTGTATTAAGTATTCGAACGTAATTATGTACCCGTCCAGTCCATTTATCAAAATGCAATTAGACAATTATAATAATACTAAGAATAATTGACCTGTTCTACTACCTACACAGGTTTGCCAAAGGTAGTCATTATAAGCTTTCATTCAATTTGATGCTAAATAAAAAAAATTAACGGGGTATTGAAAGTGTTAATAAAATGTAAACATAAAATATATAAATTACAAATGCAATACACTCTAAATAGCGGATACGGTGAAAATGGGAAAATACCATTTCCATTGTCCAGTCCATTTGCTCAACTGCACAATAAATAATGCAAGGTATTTTTTGATCGACCCGCAATTCTTATCGAGTACGTCAATTTCACAAAAAAAACAAAACAAAAAAACAATACGACACAAAGTGTTTTTTGTGTGTATTTACCTGTCCCTAACTTGCATAATATTTCGTTTATTATATTACTTTCCCTACTTTACGCTTCCACCGCAAACTTGTCAACTTTAATCCAATCCGAGTTTCAAAAAAAATACTAAAAAAGTATTTCGTGAAACAAAAGGAAATGATATCACATTAAACATCTAAAAAAAGTATGCAGTTAACCCTACAATCATAGATCTACAAATCCACCTTCTCTGGTGTTTTCAGTTTAAAGCAAGCAAACGGAAAAGAAAGTAACTGAAATTAAATGGATCGTTGAATATGTATGCATAGCCGATACACACAGGTTTTCAGTTTCTTCACACAACAACAACCAAAGCTGGTAGAATTTGTACGAACATCATACACGTTACACGTAAGTATTTCCTATCGTTTGTAAGCTATAACAGACTCAAAGTAAGATAATATGAAATATGTAGAAGAAAAACGTCTAATCAATAACCTCCCTTTTGCATTTGTTTCCAAACTACTTTGGCTGGCCGTTGCGTTCTGCTTTCCCCCCTGTGCTTCCTTCTTATTTTGTTTTCCTTTCCTGAGACTCGGCTTCTGGAATTATGGCAGTTGCTTGATGGAAGTGAAATGGCTTTGTTGAGCTTACCAACTGGAAATTTTGTGTGATAGAAATGCATTATATGGATATGGATATGTGCATATGCATGTTAGGTAAAAAAAAGTATTTTCCAGGCATACCTTAATGTTTTGTTTTATTCGTTCAAAGGCAAAGAAAGTTGTGGTGAGTTGCTTGGTTGAATGAAAGAAGGGGACAGGTGAGCAAGAGTTGCTCATACTTTGTCGGGTTGACCACAGTTAGTAAGCAGACAGAAGTGTGAGGAGAAGTATGAGTCACCTCGACAGGAAGCTTCTCCGTTGCAGCTTAGCTTCCTGCAAAAGAAAGCTGTATGAATGTTAAAAAGGAATACAGATTGCCATTTACCTGCTGAAATATACTTACATTTGAATTACTTTTTATTGTGCAAATTCTACTGCATAAAGCATATATGTTAAGTCGTGGCATTTGTTTTGTGAAAAGTTCAAAATTGCTATTCTCCGCACAGCTCTATATCATAAGGGACTTTGGTTTAAAATGCCCATTATTCATTACTCAGTTTTTCTTAATGAGTAGTAAAAAACTAACCGCATCTACTAGTTAATAAGAACGTACATACTGCCAATGTGGAGTACACAAAAAAGTGTCTGATATATTGATATTGAAATTAAAATAACTTTGCAGAAACTGATTTTTATTTTTATAAAATATTTGTTTCTGTTGCTTGCTTGTTGTAAATGTGACAAAATGGAAAAATATGAGCCATTAGGTGTTGTTGGTGAAGGAAGTTATGGAGTTGTTTTAAAGTGCAAGTGTCGAGATAACGGGAGGACTGTTGCCATCAAGAAATTTATTGATTCTGAAGATGATCAGAATGTAAGAAAAATTGCATTAAGGGAAATACGCGTTTTAAGGGTACGTATAAGACAAATTCAATTTTCATTAAAATTAGTATGGCATTTTAAATTCACTTTGTATTAGTATTGGCCCTATTTTATTTGCTTCGTTTTCAGAAACTACGACATGAGAATCTTGTCAACCTCATTGAAGTATTTCGCAGAAGAAAACACATCTACCTAGTCTTTGAATTTATCGATCACACGCTGTTGGATGAATTGGAGCAAAAGTCGCATGGATTGGATGACGAAACATGTAGGAAATATATTTACCAGGTTTTAAGAGGACTGAACTTTTGCCACGAAAATAATGTAAGTTTTGTAGTTAGACTGTGTTTTTAGCATACAATAAAATGGTTTTTTTCTGTAAATACCTAATCATGAAAAACAAAGCATGCTTTTAAACATTTACATAAAAGTAAGTAGTTAGATAACAACCCATATCAAGATTAATTGCTGAATGCAAAGATAAACGTGTAGAAACACTGCAATGAAATCTGAAAAGGTTAAATTGCTTTGTGTAGCCTATCCATAGGTCAAATGGTATATTCATAGTGCATGATAGTGTTTATGAATGGTTTTAGCAAAATAAAATGCATATACATATATCACATGAGCTTCCTGCAAGAATGTCAGGCGTTCGTTGAAACACTCACCCAGTCGATTGAGAAAAATAAAATGCCAACCTTATTGCACCGTCTTGCAGGTGCTTGACTAATAGCAGTACCAATATAGTATATTATATATTATTGCTATGCTTCACATTTGCCCATTCTTCAGCTCCTGTGTCATTTCATTTCTCCAGTCGATACACTCACTAATTTACTTCCGTGTTCTTTTGTTTGCACACACAACAGCATGCATAATAATACTTATATTCAACTTGTTCCTAGTTTGGCCGTAAATATTTGTTAACTTTTCATGTGAAAGCAAATAGTAAACACCCATAATATGTACCTTTCGTGCGTACGCTTCATCCACACAAATTTACCAACACCAGCTAGCGCAGATATGCATAGAAAATAATATTCATCTGTCCATAGTTCAAAATATGATCTACACACAATTGGTGTGCTGGTGATGGCAGACTGATATGCTGTCGTAAAGCCACTCCTTCAAAAAGGAAGATAAGAAAAGTATGGTGCTTTCACTCAAGGCAATTCAAGCGACACCAATAATAGTACTCACACTCACATCATTTTTCTTTCACTCCAACAACCAGCGAGCGTAATAATATCTTTTGCACCATGCATGTGTTGTTGTGTTGTAGCCCAACATATAGCTTCCATAAACAAACTTTCATAAAGTAAATTACCGTCAACCATTCATCATGCTGTAGGACCTGCTGTGTAAAAGAATGCTATTTCACATCCTGGTGCGTGCCAAAGTAAAGAGAAAGAACGACAAAAGAAAATCCCACTTGCTAACTCACTACCAATGTATATACATGAATATCTGCTCACGACGACAATTTAGGTTTATGCCATAGGGTGCTAACTCAAATGGAAATGCTTTTTCTTTCATCGTCGCCATTTCTACATGCTTCTTACTCTTTTAATATTATAGTGAATTATATAAAGCATTGCGGTTATGCTGTGTGTTCTTAAAATAAAACTCTTGTAGATAATCCATCGAGATGTGAAGCCAGAAAACGTACTCGTATCTAAAAATGGCGTTTTGAAGCTCTGTGATTTTGGATTTGCAAGAAATATGGCTGGTCCTGGGGAAATATTCACCGACTATGTTGCAACCAGGTGGTACCGCGCCCCAGAACTTCTTGTTATGGATGTTGCTTATGGAAAGTATGTAAACACATGACTTTTTTTGCTTACTTTTATCTGTATTATTAATATTAGTATTGCCATCATAATACTTTTAGGAAAAAGTAATGAAACTAATCGATCCATGCATATTCTCACATTTATTTGTATTATGTTGATTTTTTGCAATTGTTCCAACTTTTGGATATGTGCAATTTACTTGTCCTACAACTCACCTTGTCTTTTTTATGTTTCTTTTTGCATGTTTGCATCAGCTTGAGCTTCATTTCGATAGGCAATTGCATTCGCCGCTAGCATTATAATCTTGAAAATATTAAGCTGGTTTCTTGTATGAAAAAGTACAAATAAAAGATAACGTTGATAAACTGTAACTTATAACATTACATAGATATGAATGTACAGATATAGTTAATGACAATTAGGTATACATAAATATGTATATATAATATGAAATTTATGTTTTTGTCCGCACAGGTAATAATATCACACTTTCTTTACCTTTTTCTTTCAATTTGTATTCTAGGGAGGTTGATGTCTGGGCTCTTGGCTGCTTGTTTGCAGGTACGGTTTGGTGAAGACTTATTGTATTTATATCTTTTCTCCTCTCTCTCTTCCATGCATATGCAGAAATATTGAAACCGTGGGATTTTCATTCATAAATGTCTAGTTGTACGAATGGCCTTCATCACACACAGAAAAACTTTTGTGTGGTAGTACCATTTTATTAATCTTCTTTGTCTTTTGTTGATTTCTCACTTTATATGTAGAAATGATGACAGGAGAACCTCTTTTTCCAGGGGACTCGGATATCGATCAATTATTTCTGATTGCTCAATGTCTCGGTAAGCAATTTTGTCAAGTCCAATGATGGATAAAATTGAGCATTATGTCATGCTCTGCACTTGTGTTTCAGCATCATTTCTTACAGAGAATTGTATTTAGTGAAAAATCATTAAGTAGCCAGTTATTTTGGTAGATCAGAATAAGTAATGGAATCGTATGTTCTTTCAGCATTTAACACTCAACGCAAATGAAGGCCTCTTGTTGATAATTTTTATTATGATACTACATGCATGTACACAAAAACAACATAGGATGTATGTATATGTTGTGGTAAACAATATTCATCTAGTTTTAGTAACTCAAATGGTTATCAATGCATGTGAATTGATCATGAGCATAATTGCGTACAACTTATTTACGTATATGTTGTGGTAAACAATATTCATCTAGTTTTAGTAACTCAAATGGTTATCAATGCATGTGAATTGATCATGAGCATAATTGCGTACAACTTATGAGCACTTTCATGTACAGAAAGTTTGCTGGATTGAACATAATTTCTAGATGCAGTACTTATAGCAGCAGAGGAGAAAGCAGGTCTTATTTTTATGCACGGATATAGACCGTTTCAACAGAGAAAGTTGGACACTGTGTATAGTAATATGCATGCCATGAACATAGAATGCATTGATTTTTATTGTCTCAGAGGAAATGGACAATTTCTCTTGCGTGTCACTGTCAGATAGATGACAGACAATACATTATTGGGGAAACACACGTGCATATACTAGTACGCAGTGTATTGAAGAAATGTCTCGTGTTTCTGGGTTGTAATAGATGATCGTCTTTCTTTCTTTGACGGCATTGAATGATGATTGAATTTAATGACAGGGAGTGAACATTCTTAAATGCATATTATTTTATAGGTATACTATCAAAATGTGAATGTTGATGGTAATATTATTCAAACTCATTTTTGTATGAGTAATGGTCATTACTAAATTGGTATTTTTTGTATTTAAATAATGCTGCATGATATTTAAGTTTCTTCAAGACATG